>VWYE01027226.1:0-30263 GCA_013398995.1 Alaudala cheleensis | reverse complement strand
CAAATGGAATATAACAATATTCTGAGTGGTTTTTGTTTGTTTTGGTTGGGGTTGGTGGGTAGGACTTTTTTGTTTGTTTAAGAGGGATATGGCATTATGAACCTAGAATCTGGAGTATGATAAATGTTTCTGTGGTTTTTGTGCTTAACAAACATGCATGTGGATTGAAAGAAGCCATTTTTGATTTGAAATACTTTGAACTGTTACATGAAATGCATTTTTAAGTCTAGCAGAAGGATCGAAAGACTGACCAGCAAGAAGAGGGGATGTAACTGGAAAGCCCAGAAGGCAACAAATGATCATGTGTAAAAATAATGTCACATTAATCTATCCACATACACATTTGCTATTAAAAATACTTTAAACTATGAATGTAAGTGATTAAAGTTATCAATAGTTTTTTTACTTTCACAATACCTCCAAATTAGCTGTTTCAAGACTAACATGTTAGTCTTGAAAGAGAAGTTTCAGTTTTTCCCTGGCTGGATAATACAATGCTCTTGATAGTCACTATAAACCCCCAATTCCATCGAAGTTGTGGTCACATAGCCAAACCAAACTAGCCATGAGCCAAGGATGAAACACAGCCCTAATTTCCATTACATGGTGCAGCATCTTACATAAGATACCAGATGGTGCCTGAAGGGAGGCTTTTGGTACTCCAAAAGCACTAAATTAATTATCTGTCACCTTTCCCCTAACTCACCTGGATAAACTGTCTTTTGATGGGGAGTAGTCATAACTCGGTAAATTACCTACATGAATATGTACCCGACCTGTTCAACATGTGCTATTTCCATTTGGCTGTATTTAAGAAACCCTACCTTTTGCAAATCCTGGCTATTGATGTCATGTAACCAGCTCAGATGTTCATGTGCCTGCAAGAAAGTGGCCAGCTGTCCATGCTGAGCAACAGGCTGAGATAACAGCTTTCCTCGCTTCCCCTTTTCCAGATACCAGCGAAACAGGAAATCTGAAAAGTTCTGAACAGAACAGAAATACGAACAAATTTTAGAAGTTACATTTCAGTTTCTGGTTTGCCTTCTAAGTGCTTTATAAAATACAATTGGTAATAAAATAGTAAGAACCTGCTTGATAAAGTCAGACACACACACACACAGGACATAAAATACAGTGTTTATAAAAATCCCCCTAAGAATCCTGATAGAAACATCCATTAACTCTCTGCAACAGATGCTGATAAACAGAATCCTTCAATTAAAGTGATGGAAGTGCCAAAACTGAATACTTCACGTTAATACACAAGAACAGGAACCACATCAATCACAATTCTTCTCCTCTGATTTTCAGACCTGTTCTTTTGCCCCCCTTGAAACTCCATGCTTACTATTTCCTTTCATAAACAAGTTTACTTCAGCTGTCACTGTTTTTGAATCACTCCCTCTTGCCTACAAGTTAACCTGCAACTTTCCTTCTCTCAGGCATTGTTTAAAAAAACCTATCTTTTTAAGAGGAAAACCCACCCTATTTTATCCTCAAAAACTTGAATAGGAAATAACTAATCAGGATTTCTGTTCGAGATTTAATTTAGTCTTTTCAGGACAATATTAGAGTAACATTAAATTTTAATTGCATTAACAATTTAAAAAATAAAGTCTGAGGAGGCCATCAGTCTGACAGTCTATCCATTAGACTTAACTATTCAGCCCTACATTTGCCACAGTAACTTCTTTTCAGAAAGTTTTACATTTCCCCTTTAAAATAAAGCATGTCAAGAGGGAATAAAGATAATTTATCCCCTTTGACAGTTAGGTTGAGTATTTAAGATGCACTATTTAAAAAGTTTGTTATAACTTCTGTCTATTAATGATACTTCCCATTTTCTGTTATTAGAACAACCTTTATTTACTCTCTTTACTTGGAAACATGTAGACTGCAGGATTTCTCTTTCCCCAATAGTTTTGGAGAGCTAAACAAATCCATCTCAGCAATTCTCAAATGAATCCCCTTTTGTTCCAGTCACACACATTTCAAGTAATCTCTACCAGCTTTTTCTTCAGCTTTCTAATATTTCAGCACACTCAGTTTTTACACTAGATTTTAACAGACAATGGAAAACTGTTCAACAAATATGTAGCAGTGCAATGCAAAAACCCCAAAGCAACAGCCCTACATTCCCCCTCTTCCTAATTACTTTTATATTTATACATTAATTACTTTTCTATTTATACATTTAACTATTTAATCTCTTTTGAAAATTATTCTCCATTTTATATTATGGTAGTTTAATAAAACAATAGTGCAATGACAACAGCACCTGAGTGAGGAAATCACAAAATGCTGAAAAATGTTAAGAGTGAGAAAACATGTCTGGGGCACAAAAAGGTCCCATAAAAAGGCACTTCCCATAGAGGTAGTACCTTTATTTCTGCTGGCTAGCTTTGCCTTCCTAATGTAAAATAGTCCACTGAATATTTTACAGTGAATACCGACTTCAAATTTTATTCATTACCCCCGTATGTATACATAATTACATACATATCTAGAAAACTGGGAAAAGAAACCCCAGGAAGAAATAATACATTTTGCAACATTTCAGGTGCAAACTTATTATAAAACACTATCTAAAGGAAATAGAAGAGACTTGCCTGATCTGCAAACTGAGTCATGTAGCGTTGTAACCTGGCCTGGTTGTCTGTCTGCTCACACATTTGCACCAGGATATCAAAGTCGCAGTACTTCTCTGCTAAAGCAGCTGCCAACTGGTACTGTCCCAGGGAAACTAAGTAACCAAGGAAAAGAAGTTTTATCAAACAAGCACACCTTTGTCTGTGACCAGAAAAATGAAAACAAGTTTCAAGTGTTGCCATGGAGGAGATACTCACTCATTCCCAAAGGAACACTCCCCTCCCACATACTCACAGACCTACCACCTCTGTCACACAGCACAAGAGGGAAAAAGGGAATACTAAATAGCATAATGTATTTTATTTCCTCTGGAAGTTAGCAAAATCTGCTGTTTGCACTGGGGGAGGGAATTCCACCCATGACTTAACATCTACAATAACAGCCACTTAAATACACAAAGCAAAAAAGCAGCAGCCATAGGCTTTTGAAAAAGAACAGGACAAAAAAGGACAACTGGACTTGCATAAAAGAGAAACTACTAAGAATCTTTCTTTTCATTTAGTTAAATATGTAAGTGTCAGTGGAAGATTTAGTTTTGTTTGTAAGGAAATATGAACTTTAGATTGAACATAATGATATAAAATGTATTTATAAGCAAACAGAGCCCATGAATGTCAGGAAAATGACAATGATCATTTTATGAGGCTTTTTCTAAGAATGCTTAAAAATTATCATTAAATTGTTCTACTTATATAATTTACTTCGGTAAAAAAACAAACAAACAAAAAACAAACCAAAACCAAAACTTTCCAAAGTTAGTAAAATGCATTTAAACCGTCTTATTTTTATTTTAAAAGGGAGCTTTTCTATGTATTACTCATTCAGGACTTGACCACATATCCAACACATTAAACAATGGGTACGATTATTAAATAATGGCATTCAAAAAGTAACTATGCACTGATAAACACCAAACAAACTTTATGTCCACTTGCAACAATATAAACATTTAGAACCCATTTACAGGCTACTTTCAGCCAGGCAGCCCAAGATAAAATGCTGCCAGAAAAATATAAGAAGTTAGCAGAAGACAAGAATTCAAGCACCCAGGTGTCAAGAGGTACACACGGAGTGCAGTCCTGGATGCTAACTTGTAATCTGCTTTTATTTTGTAATTACTTTATTGAACCATAAACAGTAATTTGTACTGTGAAAGCAGCTGTGTAAAGCAAGCAGAATTGATAAACAGATGCTATTTACTCCATCAAATCCATGTAATTTCCTCATGGAATGGACAATTAACCTTTGTGTTAAGGACCACAGGGAGCACTCACGGAGAGGGGCCAGGAGCTCGGATCGTTTCTGCACGTATTCCATCTCCACACTGCTGTAGCGCTCCTGCTCCGCCAGGCGGTCCACAGACTTGAGCTGAGCCACGTAGCCATCGAGCAGGCAGTCCAGGAGTGCCACCAGCTGCTCTGCCACCATGCTGCGCAGGTTGCTGTCCACCTGTGGGTACACCACCCTCAGGATGGTGCCGTGCTGCCGCGTTATGGCCGCGCGGAGGCCGCTGGAGGCTTGGGGAAACAACATGAAAGCAACAATCCAATCAGCACAGCAATCCACACCACAGCATCGAGTAAGAAAAGAACATTACTGTGTATAATAAAAATAAAAAAAAAACATGGAAAAGAAGCTAATAAATGTTTTCATTTTGAAAATCGAAGTAATACCGTCAGCACTCCACTCCTGTAATAAACAACTACTCCCATCTACTTTTACATAATTAACTGGGCCAAGATGTGGTAAAAAAGAAAGCCTGAATTAGGCAGATCTATGCTGCCAACTACCAACATCAGCTCTTTCTCCAGAAGAATTACTTTACTTACAAAGTAAGAGAATACACACAAGGAAAAGGCAACTTCTGTTAAGCTGATTTAAATACTTCAATATAGTCATCAAAACACAAGATCAAAAGAGTTTGCATGGGTCCTGCTTTTGTGAGGAGGAATATGCATTGCAAGACTTCGGTCTTGGAAGCACTAAACAAATGTGTTTTACATGTAGAGGCTACAAGGAAGCTTAAGCTCCAACTGGAAAGTGCTTGCTTTCAGAACATTTCCTCTGATAGCTTTTTGCACTATTAAACCATCAAAACAAAACACATTTATGGAAGTAGAGAATCATCAGTCCTTTTAAAACAGCTACAGATCATACTTTATGATTTATTTTATATTATGTACCCCACAGATCTGCCAACCAGAACCAATGCATTAAAAAAATTATAAAAATTCTAAAATTAGTTTTGTTTCCCAAATTTGTGGTTTTACAGCCAAATATGCAATGCAAGTTTTAAAAAAACATCGTCAGTACAGGACAAACTAAGTGTTCATTGATTCATCCCACCTCATTCCCCACATGAGAACTTCATTTTCACTTACTCTCACAACCCTGCAGCAGCTTTTACCAGCAAGTTTAAAATTCAGACTGAAATTCATGTGTTCTGAAACTTATGGACTTGCAGTAGTATTTTCTCACCTGTCCATGGAATATATTCAGGTTCTCTTTCCGGAAGTTCTCCTGTTTTATATAAAGAGGCTCTAGACTGACGATACTGACAGGCAGCTTGCAGCATATCCTATTGAAAGGTAAGCATGTGAGTATTTTAAAGTCTACTTTATAAAGTCTAGTTCTCTGTATACACAGACCACAAAAGATGTTGTCTTTTGTAATTCTGAAATGTTCTTTTAATATCCACATTCTTTCTATACCACTTCCTCAGCTGGACAGAAGGGGACAAACTGACAGAGCAAGAAACCTCAGTGCTCAAACACAAGCTCTTCACTCTTTGCTACATATTCATGACCTCATAACTTCCAACAAAGCTGCAACTTATCAAATTATCTTTAACAGCAGAGGAAGAGGAATGTCTCTAATTCTGCCCAAGGCTGTCTTTGGACATGTGAAAAGCACATTCTCTTTTCTTCTCATGTCAGTAACTCAGATGTGCTACACTCAACATGCTCTGTGTTCTTCAATGGTTATCTTGCACTCCCATAAACATCTTGTTTAAGCAGTTCTGTACCTTAATGATGTTGTTCACATTGATAACTATCTGGGCCCACTCAATAGATTCAATAGGCATATCTTTCAGGATTTGTTCCTCCTCTTCTAATAGGCATTCAAAGATGGAATCTATCTGGGATACCTTGAAGACAGAAAGAAAAGTTACACTGAACACAAACATGTCCATTATCAGCTGATACCTGGAAGCCAAGAGTTGCATAGAAAAGTACATACATTAGTATAAACCACATAAATAGCCAAAAATATTAAAAGGTATCAGCTACCCTAATACATAATGAGATCACCAGCTTATGGTTCATACAGTACTTAAAACTACAAAAAATACCTTCTTTCTGGACTTCAGTCTGAAAGGAAAAGAAAAAAATCCTCATTTCTGAAGACAACTCCATAGACTTCCATTAAACATATTCCTCCATCATCTTCTGGATTATTCGGCAACAAAATCTTTGTTAGATAAACTATACTGGATAACATATCTGCTTTAAAATAGCAGACTACTATTTCTGTTTTCTTTCATATTTATTTTTCTCCCTTAGCAACTATTGTTCTCTGCAGTAAAAAACTTCCTAAGAATAAATGTTTTGTGCATAGTTCTTCTCAAGAAGGAAGAAAGAAAAAGACAGTGCACTTGACTGGAACGCAGCGTAAACTGAGAACTAACTTAGCTTGACTAATGTTAGGGAGGACAAAAATTATAAGTGACTGAATCAATATAATTCCATCCAGGACAGCTCATCTAAGCAGCCCTCCTATCTGGAAAGCTTCATACTCTTCAGTTCATCCCTTAAAATGATAATTTAGCATGCATCTTCCTATCTGTCAGAGAATTTGTCTTTTTCATTGCTTATCCATGTGGGGTA
This sequence comes from Alaudala cheleensis, assembly GCA_013398995.1. NCBI lineage: Eukaryota > Metazoa > Chordata > Aves > Passeriformes > Alaudidae > Alaudala > Alaudala cheleensis. Next base: position 23,727 of record VWYE01027226.1, on the reverse strand, counting down.
GTTGTAAATTTTAACAACTGCACTTCTGCTACATCAAATTTGTCAGAATTCATGTTTCGGCTGCAGACACAAGAAGTACATACACTAAAATGAGGAAAATACTACCACATAATCCCTATTTAAAGGGTAGCTGTGTAAAGTTGAATTGATTTTTACAGTTTCACAGGGAACAGTTTCAAAGCACATTTCAAAGCGCTGTGACATTCACTACGTGCAAGGCTATACAGTCATTCAGTAAGGACAGGTTTCTTACCTCCCTGAAGAACACATCAGCAGGGGTAAGGCTCGGTGGAACATCACATTCCCTTTTGTTCAATGCAATCAGTATAGCAGCATTCACCAGCTCAGGCAGCCTGGAGTGGTGGTTCTTGAGAACAATGGCTGCTGCCAGTTTCTCTGCGTGCTCACAGAGCAGCAGCCGAGTGGCCATCGGCATCCCTCGCACTGGGAAACTGCCCAGACGTTCAAACACACCAACCTTGGATTAAAACAAAAAACAAAACACCCCATGCACTTTAAACACTGTTCTAGAGGAATCAAATGAAGTAATAAACACTGTGTGCTGATAACAAAAGAACACTAGGACTTACCTGATGAAGAAACTCAATGAAGAAGGAGTGTGCTTTTGTCTTATCCTCTAGCTGATGAAGAAGTATGAGAGATGTGTTGCTGAAACCAGCTGCTTCTACAGAAAGTAAAATCTTAGGTCAGAGCACCTGATACCTTCATTTCTGGATAATTCTGGTTTTTTACCTCTGAGGTAAACTGATCTGTCAATTTTTATAGTGGTACCACACTGGTATTTTTTCAATATAAGTACACATTTATATACTGCTTAGCATGCTATTTTTAATTCTGTTTTTTTCAACTCTATCATGGCTGAAGTAAAACTTTTAGATGAAATAAAGTCTCTTTAGATCAGTACTATTCCAAAATACTCAATTCACTATGCTGCTAAAATAGCAGCTCATGAGCATCTTCTAGCTTTAGCAGAATTCAGACTCATATTTTTATCCTCATTGTGGACTAGCTATTGCTAAATTTATTATGGTCTAGACCACAGCTACTAGAAACTACAGTGTTAACAGGCATTCAGATCTAATTGACTCTGCATCTAGATTTTTTGTATACACTAAGTGTGCTTATAATATCAAGACAAGAAACTTGGAAGAGCTCTCACTGAGCAAAATTAGCAAGACGATTTCCAAGAAGATATCAATTTTCATTTCTGGCTTTAGTCAGGAATAAACACAGACAGACTGCCAAATTAAAAATAAAGTTGAATCAGAAAATGGTGAGGATCTCATGCCTGACAGTTTCCAACTGGCTGCCCCACACAACAACAGGAAACACCATCCATCTGTAACTATTTACATGAACTTTCAAATTAGGCCTCTACTCTGTAACTGGCAACTACCACCTAGAATTCTGAGGCCACTATCAAATTAAAACTTGTAAGAGACACTAAAGCATGAACAAAGAAGTTTCTTGCTGAAAACATTAATTCTTTATGTACAACAAATACTTGTAAATCAATTTCTGTAGTCCTCTTTCAGGCAGACATAAATACCAAAGCCCCAGAGGAATATGAGCTCACTCTGCCCAGGATCCAAGGTGACCAGAAGCTGTGCAGTCACACTGACAAAAGAAGGGCTAAGAATGAACAAATAAGCTCTGTTTTTTAACACATCTATTTTTTGGAAAATGATTCAAAACTACACAAGGAATCATGGAAATACTAAAATAACATCACCTGATCCTTGCACAAAGTATCCTTCTCAGAAATATGTTGTCCTTGCTGTCTGTGTTTAAGTATGAAGTCAAGAACCAAATCACAGCAGACTGCAAGTTTATCTGGTCCATCCAATATCACAAGGTCCATCTCTAAGTCTTTCTGGAAATTTATCTAGTGGTGATAGAGGGCAAGGGACACCTATGCCTTCTTCACAAAGCCTAATGTTATCTAGGATATTATAGATACTATTTCAGAAAAAACAAACAAACAAAAATAAAAACCAACCAAACAAAAAAGCTCAAAACCCAACACATGACATTTACCTTCAGGTACAGATTCAGCCCATCTTGGATCAGAGGCAGGGTAATCATCCATTAAGTCCACACTGATCTGAGTCACTGCTCTATCCAGTTCAATATCAGAATCCAGATCTGCATTACTTGGAAAGAGCTCAAGTACCATGCTTTGTGCATTGACTATATCTTTCCTGAAATAAATAAAACAAAGTATGCTAAATAAAATCAACCAACAGGATGACAGAAAATAGAACCCTTCAGTTAACAGGATTTTCTGATACACTTTTTGTGAAGTGCTTTAGATTATATACATCAAGCATTTTTTGCACTCTCTCTAACTGTGGATAAAAGGTATTTCAATTCTTTAAAAGCAAGCAGGCAGCACAACCTATAAATCAAAAAAAAGCACAAGCCAGGAGTCAAGGCACACTTTTTTTTATTACCTCTATTATTATTAAGAGAAAAGACTCATCACACAGAGCTAAGCTTGGATTTATCTGATAGTTAAGTCACTACATTTCTATTGCTTGCTTTAAAGTTTTCTAATTTTCTCAATCACCCCCACTAATGGCAATAGAGGGGAAGCTCATAAAAGCTCTCAGCAAACTACTTCAGCAAATACAATGCATTATTTTTATTTCCTATAATTTAGAAGAATCCTCTCTTATTCATATTAGTAAGTAAAAGGGCAAGAAGCAACCAAACACAGACCTCCAAGATATGAAGTTGTACGTCTATGGAAAGAATTATGCAACATACACAAAACCCAGGGGATTTGATTTTGTGACAAAAAAATTATAGTATTCCAACTGAAAAGGGATACTGTGAGTCCAATACTGGAAGTATTTATGTTCTTCATCAAACTTTCAGTTTGAACACTTCCATGACCAAGATATCTACAAATTAAAAACAAAACAAAACCAACCCATCCAGAAATTGCACAAAGGTAAACTAAAGCAAAAGATACTTTTCAAAAACTGGAATATACTGGATCTTCTATTAAAAAAGAAAGTCCCATCTTTACTACCCAGCAGGATGTGTTTCTAAGGGAATAACACAGGACTTTATCAGCTCCTTCAAACCATAAAATGCCCTCAGAATGGGTCAACCTGATCTTTCCCTAGAACTTCCTATCCCCTCTAATGATCACTAGGTCTGTAAAGCTGCCAGAGCTCACTGTACAGCTGGAACACTTTACACTTCCAGTGGCTGCACAACCTTCCATTATTTGGTCTGCATCAACTCACTGGCCATCTGGACAGGCCACTGCTACATCTGTTCTGTGGAAGACTGCTCCATTCATTTTAACAGACTATTTCTTTTCTGGGAAAAAAATCAGAATAGCTATTATATATACAAAATTATTATTTTATTTTAGTTTCATAAATATAACCCAGATTTTTATTGAAATAGCTTCCAACTTTCATACTGTTTCACACTGTTTTCCTTACTACCTCCCACTTCCGTTTCCAATCCCCTTGCACATATTCTCCATGACATCATGATTGTTAACCATGCTCTCAGACCACAGCTACTCCAGCCATCTTCAGCAGCACTTCTGTTTTATGTCACTTGTGAACACATGCAGAATTTGTCTAAATTCAGTGCCTGTTTACAGGTATTGTATTGGTAACCTTTATTCTCTGTGCCTAATCCCCTTCGTTATCTTTTACCTTACATGAAGTTCTGTGGCAAAAGCACTCCTACCTCGTTATCTTAAACCTGCTCTTTCCAAGTTTTAAGACTCTTTAAGGAGTTTGTGGGTTGTTTGTTTTGTTTTTAAATACATAAATATTGAAAACACTCCCCTCTAAATATAATTTATCTAAGCCTACAGATCTGTTTATCATCTTCCTCTTTTTGTTTACATCACTCATCTCAACTTCAAACCTTTCAGGAGCATGGCAGGCCTCCCCACATTCCAACAGTTTTAATCACGATAGTTTGACAAGCAGGGTATTTTTTTCCACACATTCTTCCACATCAGCCAATCTAAAAAAAAATATCATGCTGCCCAAAGTCTGCCATCTTCATGGCCTTACGTATATTCAAAAGTATTACTGCAAACAGCTAGGCAAATAAAAATGGGGATGAAAATTTTTTTTCAACAACAAAACACTTACTAAAGAACAAAAAAGTCAAAATGCAAAGTTGACTGGTACAAATATATCCACAGAATTTACACAGAATAAGTGACAAGTGACTGAGATTACAGAAGTCTGCTCCTTTCTAGCACACATCCCTTCTTCACTAGCCCAAAGCATGCTTAATGCTTTCCTAATAAAGATGTGTGTCATTAAAATAGCTACAACTCAAATAGCACAGGAATATCCTAACCAAGACAATCTCTTACTCAAATACCAAGTGCCTTCAAAAACAGCAAAGTCACAAAAACAAAGTGCAATTTCTACCTGCAGAACTGTAGAAAAGCAGCTTTCAGTAATTTGGTTTTATCTTCTTGAGCTATAACTTCTAGCCTGCTGGTTGCATCAAATGCAGGACTCTGAAAATGCAAAATAAAAACTTCATCTGAAAGACTGAAAATATTTATCTTCATTATGAAATGAAAACAAAATTTTTAAGTAGTAATGCCACAGATTTAAAATAAAATCACCACCTGGAAGCAGTTGTGTTACTTAAGTCAAACATAAACCTCTAAGATACGTTACAATGCAAGTCACGCAGAGGTTTGACCAAAATTCACATCATCTGCAAAGGAACTTACACCAACTTACTCTGCCCACCAGATTTTTAATTATAAGTATTTGAAAATTCAAACCCACCATTTTTGACAGGATTTAAAAGGTATTCCTGAGTACTACTGTCCACAAAAACAGTTTAACTGCAGTCAAAGTTAACTAGAAAATAGTTTGTTAAGAAAAACACAGTTTCGTCAGAGCAATCAAACAAGGGCCTTCCATTAAAACACTAATTAATAACAACTGACTATAGTGTTATATTAGGCCTAGCAAGAGCTACAAGGAAAAAATGCAAATTTCAAATTGGGAAACAAAGGGGGAAAAAGCCACCCAAACTGTCAGATGTAAAAAATTTTGTTTTGAAAACTGCCCTCATTACAAATGTTTGAGTCTCTATTTTAAAAAAACAGCTTTAAAACCCAAAGAAGCCAGGATTTCCACAGTGAAAATTCAAAAGTGACATAAAAAAACACTCTTCCAACTAGGCCAGCAAATAACCATTACCTCACTTCTTGGTCCAGCAATAGAAGAGGACAGGGCATCTTCAAGGTCTTCAGGAAGCACAGAAATATTTTCCCTGGACAAGATAGTGAGAAGTCCACTTTTTTTGGCAAAGAAGATGGGAAGGCTATTACAGGAACCTGCTCCCAAAATACTATCTCCTAAAATAAGGAGAGGTAAAAAAAAAAAAACAACCACATAAATCCCACTTTGTTTTAAAACCAAAACATAAGAGTTTCATAGACAATTACTGACTTTTGTCATTAATCAACCAACAGTAATTGATAACTAGAAAAATTGTGATACTATTTGCTACTCTAGAGGTACACTTTCAGATTCTGCAAGTGTTATAAAAAGAAGAAAAACATTCAAAACACCTTTGAAGGTCATGGATGACATACTCAAGAAACATCAGGCACTGAGTTAACTTCAAGGAAAAAATCAACCCACAGAGAATGTTAGGAAAGAGAGAAACCAAGGAAAAAGTCCCACAAGCAAAATCCCCATCCCTTCATATACCAAGAACAGGGATCTGCTTCATTTTCATTAGAAACAGTGTAGAGTAACAATACTGGATGTCACATCAGCACTTCTCCATGCACTCATGAGAAATTCCCAACTTGAAACATTTAATAAATGAACACAAGTATGACACTGCTCTCTGAGATATCCAAATACAGTAAAAATATTGAATTAGGAGGCACCAATGAAATGTGATTTCCCTCCACAGCAAGTTACCTTGTATGCCAAATATGATTTTTTCCTGTGGTAAGGAAATTCTGCCAGTTCCAGTGGAACAAGCAAACACTTCATCTTCCTTGTAAAGGTAAGCAGCATGGCTGAAGTAATCTGGGACTACCAGGCAGCACAGCACTTCATCTTCTGACTGAAAGTGTTGAACACAAACAATATCACATATATAATCAACCCCTTACACATGCTAGTCCATGCTGCCTGAACTTGTTTTAATTTTAAACAATGAGGTGTGGATGTAACTTACAACCTAAAAAATCAAATAAAATCGCTTTTAATTTGCCCTAGAATTTTAGAACTTGGGATTTTTTCCCCTTCCATATGCATTATATTCTTGCTAATTTCACATGGAGAGATAAGAAAACAGATCAATTATTCAGCAATTTTCACACTCTTCTTCCACGTTTGAGCTTTAAGATGCCATTACAGGCAGTGGGGAGAGGGGGAAGAGTGGAAGAAGTTTACCAAAGAAAACTAATCCCCAGGTTTGTTTCCAGAAGACATAACACAGACAATGCATTCCACAGACAACCAATGTGTCTTCCCCTCCCAGCAAGGACCAAAAAACAGATCTCATAATTCCTTGTCCTGCAACAACAGTCTCAGAGTTTGAGATCTGTTCTAAATGGATTGCAAGAGAATATGATAAAATCACTCTCTAGAAACTTTCACAGACAGCACAAAAATTAAAATTAATTAGTAGGAGTCAGATTAAACTTGTTTTTGAGGGTTTTATCTTGTACCTTAAAATGCAAAGCATAAACTTTACATACAGTTAGTCTTAAACATGAAGAATGCTGGTACACATTTTCCTCAGAGTATTACAAACACATACTACCAAGGGAAACTGATTTTCCTTCAGACAAAAACCTGACATGATTTATACAGGAATACTCTGAAACAACGAACTTTCTTAAGTCACTATCAGAACCTCTTATGAGCATACCTGAAAAGATGGATTATACTGTGTGACCTCCACAACAACATCATCAGACATCTGACAGCCTTTATCTTCTACTGTTATCAGAGTGTAGTAGACAAGACATGGCTGATCTCCAGGATGCCATGCTGCAGCAAGTATGACCAGTCCATCACTATTTAACAAGAGATATCACACCATTGAGAGATGATTATTACATACATCACTTGCTCAAACACTACCACTCAAAAAAAAAAAAATCTAACTACAATCTCAACTAGATACTAGAAAAAGTTCAATCTTTTATTCTTTCAGAAAGAAAAACTATTTGTTCTTCCAAGTTACTTTATTAACAGTATTCATATTGCAGTACAAAACTGGCAGTAGTAATTTCATGTAATTAAGTCCAATGCAAGAGATATTAAAATCTCTGCATCTGCTGGAAAAAGTTATAGTTGCTTATCTTTCGTCTTTGTAAAATCACGACGAAACAAATACACAATGCTGATAAAATGACACTAAAAAAAGTAAAGGGAATTATTACCAGGTAAAGGATTTGTAATGCTAAAAAGATGATAGCATGAAATATAGGATAACCTAATTACCTAATATAAAGTGCTTATTTTATCAACAGCTTCACTCCAGTAAAATTAAACTGCAATTACTTACATGAAATTTTTGTAGGAAAACAGAACAGATTTATCTCATTAATGAGGGTCTTAACAGATGCAAGTGTACTTCCTTACCGATTCTGTTGCAAATCCATGTATTGTATATTTACTCCTCCTTTAATTTCTTCATAGTTACTTTCAGATCCCTAAAAAAAGAAATAACTAAATATAAACAGGCTATCAATTAAAACAAGCACACTAACCCTTTCCAGTTGGGCTGGCTCTTACCCAGATTGCATCCGTAACATGTTCTTTCAGGATCCTGTTGATATCCCAACTGAGAATGTAACGTTCTGATGAATCATCAATCTCCCATTTGTTTAGATTTGCACTTGTTAGCATGTAAAAGCTTGATTTCTCTCTATCCCAAAGAACATTAGAAATCTGCATTTAAAAATGAAAAAGCTAAAAAGGTTAAAGGAAAGCCTGTATACTTGGATAGAATAATCTAAACCACTCTCAGTCCACAAAGAGAGTCACTTCCTTGAACAATCTACAGAAGTTGCACTCAGGAAGAGCATTATAATAACTTCCAAGAGGAGTCTTATTTTACAGATAAAAGAACATTTATACTAAATACATTTCTTGTACTTCCTTCCAACTTCTGTGGGGTTCATTGACAAAACTCAACCCAATTGTCAACCCTTGGCAGTGCTAAATTAGAAAAGAAGAATTACAGGCTGTTTTCTTCAATTAGTAGCGAGGCTATCACTAGAAAGGGGCAGGACATGCAACCATTGCATATTCCCCAGGAAGGACTATCACTCCAAAGTCTCCTTTTATTCAGAGGTAAAGCGTAAGCCAGCATTTGCCTTCACAAAACATACAGAATGATTTGGTTTCTCCTTTTGTTTCAAATTTCAAAGAACTGTAAGTAATATAAATGACCTGAGTGAGTCTTGTCTTTTTTTGTCATCACACATCCTTACACAATCTTTTCTTTTTCCTTTCTTAAACACAGGCTAGAAATCAAAAGAAAGAGAAATTAAAGAAGATGAATGTTTCTCAAGCTTACCACAGCATCACTTCCAGGAGACAATATACCCAGGAGAGAAGAAACCTTTCTACCAATTCCAGAAAACATTCCCTGCCCCTGTGGCAGCGCATGCTGATGAATCTTGCCAGAACTGTCAGGTATCAACCGCACTAGTTGACCTCTGGAAGATGATAAAATAAAGCTTCCTCCCTAATAAAAAGAGAAAGCAACTACATTAGAAAAAAAATTAAAATCACATTCTAGAAAACTCTACTGTCAGCTAAAATTGTTTATGTCAGCTCATATGAGTAAATACTGAACAAGACAAACATCTCATGGGTACTTAGCACTGGCAGAGACTCATTTTCTTAGCTTTATGTGACATTTTTATCTATGAAACTCAATTACAGTTAAACAACAGAACTAAACTCTCACATAGTTCTTGGAATCTAATGACAAAAAAAGTTTTACCTTCATGACATTTATTACAGACATAAGACTAATAAAGTAGAGCATACTTTTCCCTCTTTAGCTTATGAATAATATATTTATATTTTAATATAAATCATACTGTTTTACCTTCACTGCTGTGAGGAAACTGCACAGAGAGCCTCCAAAGTCTGTGAAAGTGTCTGTGTAGGATCCTTCATGTGCAAGATTGGGCCAGTAGCGCACAGAACCTTCACTGGTAGCAACCATTATTGCCAGAGACTTGAAGTGAAAAAGTAATTAAGAGAACAGGCAAGATGATGATTATAATAATAACAACATAAAATCAGACTGCAGCTTTAACTAGAACATGTTATTTTACATATCAAGACTGTGGGTGACAAAGACATGAGAAAGTAGCAAATACATATGGATGCACACTGACCAAGCTGGAACTGAATCACAAAACCATTCAGCAGCACAACTTAATTCATGCAAGGAATGTTATACTCATTTATTTTCCTAATGAATATTTTCTACTGGTTCCAAATAAATTATTATTTAATCTGGTCCTATAAGATGCACATGGTGCAATTTAAAAGGACTAGCAGAAGTTTGTTAACTTCAAAGGTATTTACTGCCAACTATCAACCCTGACCCTTTGAATAGATAGCATCCCTCCAAATATTCTCAAATACTTTGAATAGATCCTTTTGATAAAAAGATTAATGTCTTTCATAAAAAAGGATCTATTTAAAGTTATTCTTAAGGCTCTTTTAAACACTAAAATTTAAAATCTGATCACCTGAAGAGAAGGCGCTTCACCTGAAGAATTGAGACAAGATATAGCTGCTAAACTGGAACTCCACTGGAAGTCACTGGGTGGCAGCTGCAATTCCTTGCACAGAGATAACTGGAAGACAGAAAGAAAGAGATGCCATAATAAATATGAGACTGGAAGAATGTATTCTTCTGCCACAAAATCTTTAGATTTTTTGACCCTGCTAAAAATTACATTTCATCCAACCCAGATACTCTGTCACGAAACAATTTCAACAAGGTTGTCACAAACAGCAAAAAGCTAAAAAACATCTTCAAATTTTCAAATATCACTGCTTTCCTTTAGTTATTTCTGAGTATTTCTCACAACACTACAATATTGGATTATTTCTATTGGAGATTATTTGACTGTTCCTTAATACAATATTCTAAAAAATATTAAACTAGAAATGCTTGAGAAAACTTATTAGGTACTAACAGGGCAGAGAGGGGAAATGCTCCTCACTCCCCTATGCCCTTGAAGTTAAACAACCAGAAAAATTTTAATTTTTCTCTTGAAAAATCTCTCCAAGCACCAGAATGTGTATATCTGACACTCCCCTGTAAGTGCAGGACCTGTATAATTAACATACGTTGTCCTGATTGAAAGAAACTGATTTTGTGACTACAGTTTTTTCTCTAACCATCACTGAAATGATACTGAAACACTGTCCAGAGGGGATACAAAAATTCTTGACCTAAGAAATCTAGGAGTTCAGTACTGAACTGTACAGCTCTGAAATTAACTGTGGTTTTGGGGTTTGTTGCAAACTGAAAATTGGTTCCAGAATAATCTAAACCCATCTGTAACATATTAACTAGATTTTAATTATCAAAATAAGCTTTATCAAGACTATCTAACTTAAGAGCCATACCCATTAAAATATGAAGAATTAACCTTAGTGTCAAGGTGACAATTATAACTGAGGAGAGGAATATAAAAATTATAAGCTCCCTCAAAAGCTTGAGTTTCAGTTACTGTTGTTAGCAAGACTTCGTATCAGTCCTGCTGGTTTTGAGAGAAATCAGACAAACTCCAGTAGAAAAAAACCCCAACCTCATAACTGCATAACCAGTTCAAACAGCATAAAATACAGACTTTCCATCTTGACTCTTCAATTACCTTAGCTACTGCAGACTGACCAATCTTCCAAATAATCAGCCTCTCCTTATGAACTAGCCAGGCCCATCCACTTTCATCCACTTGAACGCTCAGCTGGTCATTAGCTACAAAAAAAGTAACTTTTTTAAAGTATTCAGATTTTTAAAACACTGCAGAGTAACCTTTAACCCAAAAAACTTTCATTATTGTATGAAAACAAGAAATATTTTCTATTAAATTAATTTCCATGTTAGAATTTCCATCTATTTGATCAACATATTGAATTACTACATCAAGTTTAAAAATCCATTTGAAAAACCCTCAACCTCTGAGAATTAAAAGACAACCCTAAAACCCATTTCCATGTATTTAGAGCAGATTCTAATAGCTTTGTAAATCACTCAACAATTTTAACATTATCCTAAAGATATATATTTGTTTCTTCTTATATCTACTGTAAAGGAAAACTTATCCACGGAGAAAAAATTGCTTAGGAGACCAATTTCTTGAACTCAGGGAAAGGTTTGCACCACTAGGGCTTTTGGAAGAGATAACAAATGGGAATTGAAATAAAGAAAAAAATTAAGCATCCACTCTAGGACACAGCAAAATCAAAACAATTTAAAAAGCTGAGAAAAACCAGTAAGTAAAAGTTACTAAAAACCTACTATTAGGTTTCTTTATACCCTTGGCTTTTTACAATAAATTGCATAAGCAGCATCAGAAGGATATTTCCATGCATTCAAACCCACATGGGTATTACTATAATTATTGTTACATAGATAACCAGGTTGGATTCAAAGCAAGGCACAGACATTTTAGTTTCCCCTTGCAAAGTCAGCATTTCAATGGCATCAATGACACGTTAAGAATTCTCTCACCTGTCAATTCTCATGGAGAAAAATAACACCAATTCTTACCATCAGCCTTCTTCAGGGCTTCCATAACCTTAACAGGCAGAGAGGATCCAAAAGCCTTAACATCATAGTTAATAGTCTCAGTTGCTGTAGGAAGCTGGATAACTCTGGTAGGAGTCGCTCTTAAACAAAACAAAGTTACAGTTAACTTTTTATTGCTTCTTTATCAGTTTCAGCAGACAATTACTTCACGAGTATCTTTTTAGAAAGAGATTTATGTAAAATAAACGTGCTTCCTCTGGGAACACCACCTAAAGCAGTAACTTGGTGGATTCCTTTCAAGCTGCCATCAAATTCTTTCGTTTTAAAGAACTGACTTTGAATACACATTATTCCACCAGCAACAAACTTGCTGATCAACTTCTCTATACTCAGGTTATCTACAGAATAATAAAGACTTTCACAATGTCAGGAGAACCTCAGCAGAAACTCTTTCCTGACTGCAGGGTTTACTTCCATCCCTAGCTGTGGCAGTGCTGGACATTACACACTGTGCAACACTTTTAACACCCACAGCAGCTTGGATCCAACAGCACTTCTACCACCCTTAGTCTGCTCTGGAGACTGCATTTCCTACCTGTTTACCAATATCATTTATAAAAGCTGCTTTGCATCTTTCCCCATCTTCTCTCTCTCTGGAATAGCACAGGTCTGTGCTGTCTTTTGAACACAATTAGGAGGGCAAATTTCTCTGCTTTTAGAAGTTAATGCCTTCTTTTTATTTCTCCTCACAAGTGAAATGGTATCTCAGACCTCCCCGTGTGAAATGGCAAAAGTGGATACACAGCTAATAGACAATTCTGACACCTAGTTTGCAAAAATTATTAGGCAGACTTGGAGCAAAAGTTCCCCAAAACTGAACATGGACAATCCTCTTTATCTCAACAACACAACAAATAGCTGCTCCTGAGAAAAGACATTATGAAGCCTGAAACTGATCCGGGGCTCAGGCTGTATCTCAGTTTTGATCCATATAAAAGAGAGAAGACAGAAGGGAAAGAAGCTGGGGAGAGGGGTGGGAGTGAAATGCCTGAACTTTACAATTACATCTTCTTTTTAAATACAGGGGCTCTTTTTATTTTCATTTATCATTCTTGTATCACACAGGGATATATTTCAGGAACCCGCGAATTCAGAACCTAATAAGAGGCATTTATAACGCTGAACACGTGGTATTTTTACGGCTTTAATGTACAGCACTGTAATGTAGCCCACACTGGCTCGGGCACCCAGCAACGAGGCCGGCTCTGCGGCGAGGGGCGGCACTCACCGCGCCGACAGGGAGCCGCTCCTCCGCGCCGCCGGCGAGAACAGCACCGGGGAGGCGGCTGCCGCCACGACGGGCAGGCCCTTCTTGCCGCCCGGCCGGGAGAGAGGGCTGGGCGCGGCGCTGCCGAGGGTCCTGCGGGCCGAGCCCGGGGTCCGCGGGGAGGCGGGAGCCGACGAGAACATGGCTGTGGATGCGGTAGCGGCCCCGCGCTCCCGCCAGGCGCCCGCTGAGCGCGTCACCGCGGGGCGGGGCCGCACGGGAACCGCCGGGAGCCGAACGGAGCCGAGTGTGAGCGGGAGGAGCCGAACGACACCGGGTGGAGCCGAACAGAACCGAGCGGATCCGAGCGCTGAGCGGCCCCTGCCGGGGAGCGGCGGAAACCCCGCGGCTGCTCTAGCAGGGCGCCTGCCCCGCCTTCAGGGCGTGAATAGGGCCCCGGGCGCTCCCGCAGCGCCGCACTGAAACGCGGTCCCCTCCCTCACGTATTCCTGAAGCTGTGCTTGGTCCTCCGGAACGTTCCCAGGAGGATTCACGGGAGTGGGTTTGGGTACCATTTCTCACTGAGTTCATGCGATTAGCTGGCACTAATCAGCTGGAGCAGGGAAAGGCTGAATATGGTAAAAAAGCAGCTGTTCAAAGACCATTTGGAAGGACGTATTTTCCATTAAGAATTGTCTTATCTTTAAAACAGCCTGTGCATACCTGTGTTTGTCCCCACATTTCTAATTAAATAAATAAACACACGTATTCCATATTCCGTTCAAACCTTGGCACGTTTCACATCTATGGTGATGCCTTAAGTTTTAACTCCAATGTTTTTTAGATTCTGTGCTGCCTAGGTGCATAGTTCTGAGCCTCATATTAAGTGTTAGTAAGCTCTCTTCACGGAGTATGTAGACAAAAAATCCTTCTGCTGAAGACCAAGGACAACGAGTACACGTTTCAGGCCCCAAAGATAAACAACGGTGGACTGAAGAAAGAAAATAAGAAGGATGAGGCTTCACAACCCGAAGCTGTAATTGGACAATTAAACCCCAATATGCAAATGGACCAAAACTTATAAAAGTGTAGGACCTCGTGACTGGTCATCCATTTTTTGTGACCATTTTGAGTCCACCTTGGGTGTAGACCTAATCAGGCTCTTGTGCTGCTCAAGGTGCATCCTTGAAGGCCTTTTAATAAATATCTACTACATTCTCTAGCTCTATCCAGTCTCTGTTCCCAGTCAGCCTTCCCAATGTATGAATGGTAGAGTAATAACCATGCACTACAGCTATTCTATGGTATAAAACCAGATTTTAGCCTTGAAGGGGGACTAAATGCTCAATGGCATCGGTTTGCATGAAAAAGCTTTCAGAAGGTAAGTATGTACCACCCTCTTGGGGAAGAAGTTGAGATGAATTTATGTTATCAACAAAGCAAATCAGTAAACATAAAACTAACTAAAAATAGAATATTAAAAAATCACATAACTTTAAAAAAATGTGTTCTTTGATAACAGATTCAGGGCCGTTAGGCTTTCTATGTGGATTGTGGTCCCCTGTGACTGAACCCAAATGCAGATGAGAAAAACTTGAGATGGTTCTTCCAGCAGGACTGAAGTATGAGGCACCTGTCAGTGTCAGTGCTTTGTCTTTTTCATTCAAATAAGCTCTTTTGGCTTTGATATTATGCAAAAAGCAAAATTCCACAATTTAGTGGAGCATCACTATATTGTTACAATAATATAGTATCCTTCTATATAGATTCTCTTATATATGTGATACTAAAGCATCATGTTACTGTCACTTCATCAAGAAAAACAAACTAAACCAAACCAGGAAATACACACACAAACAAGCAAACACAGAAAAACCTGGAAGAAAATTCAAGCTGATATCCACATTTCCCAACATTCACGACTGATGGCATTCAATTTATTTTAAAAACTGCTCTTTTAAAAACTCTTCATTGCTCATTCCTAAAATATTTTAAATGATGCAACATAAAAACCAATCAGCAGTGTTTTGGTGATTGAACCCTATCTATATGCAGCTACACTTCCTCAGGGAATTAGTCGACTTCCTTTTTCTGTCCCAGCCCTGTAAGAGCTCCATCTTCAGGAGAGAGATATAAATCATCATTCAAATCTATTTTTCGACACAGAAATAATTTGTCCTGACACCAACTGTAGACTTCACCAGTTTTTGACTGTCTCATAAATATGCCAAGGAGTTTTCTGAGTGATTCTAACTCAAATGAAGTCTGCCCACCAATGTGCCTGTTATGTTGCCTTTCAGTGGACTGGAGCTTTTGTGTAGCTTTTCACAGTTCTCTGTTGACTGCAATACCTGCCAGGAAAACTAATGAAAAAAAGGCATGAATCACTCATTCAGTTCAGCTGCAAGTAATTCCTGTAACCCGTGTAAATACAGGAATAAAGGGGCCCGTTGGATCTCATGTAATGAGAAATGACATAAATGAGGAGTAAAGATGCAAACCCCTCTAAATACATTAACTAATAGTCAACATTGAAATTCAGCATTGGGTCAGGAGTACTTTTTGCATATCTTCAGTACAACATATGCTTCAGTACAACATAGGCAAATTTTATCTGAAGATAAAATCACATTTGGATGTAATTTTATTTTCATTCTCTAATATTTTCTCAATATTCCACAAGGTGCCATTAATGGCACATCTCAAGCTTGCCCAGCACTAGATATTTCAGCTATTGCTAATAAGGTCTTCCAGCAACAATTTTTCCGAGCATGGACAAGTTTTAATGTGACCTGAGAAGTTTCTAGCTTTTTAAAATCTCCTAGTGGGGTTTTGCATCTTCAAATATTCTATTGAAAGGGACTCTTCAATCAGAAACACGAGGCAAACTCTTCACTGCCAAACATATCCCCCTGCAGTTATTCAAATTAATGTAATGCTGCTATTTTACTAGTTGCCCTGGAGAAGGTTGTTTTTAATAAAGTAGTTAGGCAAAACTCATGATTTCTATCACTGAAATTTTAATTAACAATACAAAACTTACATATGCCTTTGAAAAGAAAAAAAAACATATATGGGAGGGCATGTTCTTTCGGATGTCATCTTAGAAAGGAAGTGAAACTAAAGAAATGGGAAAATTGAAAAGGGAAGAAAACACATGCATATTTCAGATTTTCCTATGTGACTATGTGAAGTAATACACTTCCTTTGTCCTTATGTGAAGTCAATTTTTTTGTTTTGTTGCCTTTTTTTCCCATTGGGTTGTTTGTTTTATTAAAGAACTTTCCTCCAACTCATGCTTTCATACTCTCTAAAATGTGTTTTAATATGTAATTCTCTACAGGAACTGTAGATGGGGATCACAGTCAAGTTCAGAACACATAATCACATTTCAGAACAAATGGTAACTAGAAGGACAGTGCAGCAAAAGTCAGACAGAACTTTCAGAATGTGTTAGTGTCATGCATTTTTGAATTCCAGCATTTTGAGACTACTGACAAGCACAAAACACGAAAGTTCCTTGGAAAGAGAGAGACAATGATATGAAAATGATAAAGTTGTCATTTAATTACCTTTAAAACACTGAACTTACTTGAGAATGGAGCACATCTTCATACAGTGCATTACAGCAAACAAGATTCTAGACAGTCTCAACACATGGAGAGAAATCTATGCACTGAAATTATCTCAGTGTGACAGTTATTCTTTAAAGTTAAAATAGTTATTAAAAAGCTTTCAATAAAAAGTTAAAACATATTTAAGTTTCAAAAGAATATTTTGTACATTTTGGAAAAATATAACATTTACTTTACATAACTGAAACATAAGTTATAGTCTTTGTAAGTTTCCATTATTCATACATTGTCTCATACATTTTCTTTTAATACATCCTTTTCTCTGGATTGCAAATCTAATGCAAAAGTATCATTATTCTGAAGAAAAGCTTGTTTCTGCATTAGTTTCCTGAAAAGTCCATTTGGGTTTGCAAGTAGTTCCTCATGTTTCCCACATTCCAGGATTTTACCCTGGCCAAGGACTGCCACGAAATCAGCATTTTGAATAGTAGAGAGACGATGAGCAATAATCAGGACTGTCCTGCCTTCCATCAGCCGGTCCAGAGCTTCTTGCACCAGATACTCATTTTCAGCATCCAAAGCACTGGTGACAAATGGGGTGGGGATGGGAGAGAGGAGCACATTTGTTATTTAAGACAGGTTGGTTTTGTATGCATGAGGCTTATTTTGGCAAAACTACAAACCCTCTCTATTTGTCGTGAAGATGAACCGCTGGGACAGGAAAGTTTTGTGAACGTGCTCAGTGCTCACATCCAAGTTATAGGCATGACATATTCTCATGTGGAAAAATAAGCATGGAGAAATAACACCAAATTAAGTCAGTGGAAAAAAAATAATCAGTTATACTGCAGAATAGGATACACTAGGATCTAAGTTTAAACTAAAGATACAAAAAAGCCTTAAGGAGATGTTTCAAAATCATGTTATATATTATGAACTTAGCTCCATGAAAAATCACAATGTACAAGCTATCCTTTCTGTCTTGCATAAACAGCTTTTGTTATAGGTCTTCTAACCAAGTCACACGTTCTAGAAGACACATTCTTTTTGTGAGTAGAGAGCAATAAGGGGCTAGATAATGTATAATGACATGGAGAGAAAGAAAGAAGAGAGAACAGTTCCCAAATCTGAGTTTTACAGGTACATAATTTCAAAGTTTCTATTTCTTTTTCTTCTTACCTTGTTGCTTCATCTAACAGAAGAATTTTAGGATTCTGAAAAAGAAAGAAAAATTGGTTATAACAACAATATAAACAAAGATCTGAATATTTATATCAATTGAGAACTGGATTCATACTGCTGAAAACTCCAAGTAAGAGCACCTACTTCATCAAAAGAACTGAGCATCAAAACATTACTTCTAAGAAATCTAAATGCTAAGAGGGCAAAATAGAAACAACACTCCTCTATTTTAAAATTTTCCAATGTAAGATAGCAGAATACTACTCCTGGAAAACCATTTGAAAGATACAAACTGAAGGTGGGAGATGATTTTTAAGGCATTCTTGGCAGCACTGTGGTCAAAAGTTCTACATTCTTACGTGGCTTTTTCACAGAGGCTCAGCTACCCTCTGCTTGCAGTCAGTCTGACATATAAAACTGTTTTAATAAGGGAAAGTAACAAAGTCCTACCAACAAGCAATATTTCACTCACAGGTAAAACAGATAGTACTTAAGAACTAGCATTTAAGAACTTCTCCCAGTTAGATAATTAAAAAAAAATAAATTTCAGCACTCAAATCCCTTACAAGAATTTACTACTGAATTACAGAAAATAACCTGAACTTCCTTGATAAAGTTGAGAATAAAATCTTTAAACTTTATCTGGAACAGACGGCACTCCACTGCACCCCCAGCTATCCATGTATGTCAACTATTTGTTTATTTTTTACAACCATTTTACTTCCACAAAATAAAGTCTTTAATCCCTTGAACCGTATAAAATGCATGGCTTGAAATACAATCAGCTTTTCAACATCTGTGGTAAAAAAGAACTGGTATAATGAAATTCCTATCAATCTAGCAGAACTGGGTATGCCAGCGTGCTACAGACACCTGTGTGGCTTACCATGAATGTAAACTGTGTTCAGCAAGGACCAAAACTTCCAGCTGAGCACCAAACTGCCTCCCTGCAAGGTCCAGTGGCTGTCCCTGAACCCAACTCTCTGTTGTTCTGATCCTCAGAAGCCCCCTCAAATTTGTGCAGCACAGAGCCTGCCCTGAAGCTAGACCCATACCAATCTTTGAAAAAAACATGACACTACACTGTGCCTGAAATACTACCTTGTCCCAAATCCAGGCCACCTCCCCTCAAAGCTAAGACAAGGCTCCTGAAGTACTACTCAACTGCAACCCAGAAAAATTAACCCATGAATTATAGAGATCTGAACACAGATGTCATTTATGCATTTACTAGTACCACATTCTTAAAGTCTTCCTTCATCCTTTGACCTCATCTCATGGAAGTGGGCCATTATACAATGATCTAACATCACTCTTATCAAGAACTATCATAAAAACGTTGCTGAAAGACAGGAAGAAGCACTGACTGTAAATTGTCATTAGTTAAGCCACTCAGCCCTTTCAAACTTCATTAACATAAAAGATAGTTTTCCCTTTTAAAAATATTTTCCTACCTCTCCCACAGAAACACCCCCTCCTTGTTAATCCTTCCTGCCTCCCCCCAAGAAGAAGTTAAATAGTTGTTTGGGTGCTGGCTTACCTTGAGCAGAGCTCGAGCAATTGCAATTCGTTGCTTCTGTCCACCTGGGGGAAAAGATTCAGTAAACTGAAGTAGGAAAACAGATGTCAGGTAATTTTCACTGAATGCCTGGGCTGAGCAGAATTAGGGCCATGAACTTTAGTGGGGAATGAAGGTGAAGGGTGGATTCTTTTAATACATATGGCAGGCTACAGCTTGGAGAAAACAGTGGTAACAAAAAATGATGGAATTTTTACATCAATCAATAGCATCAAGATTTTTACAATAAGCAACATAAAGACATACCTGAAAGCAAAATGCCTTTTTCTCCAACTACAGTGTCAAACCCTTTTGGAAAATCTCTGATAAAACTAGCAGCATTAGCTATTTCAGCAACTTTCTGAATCTCCTCTGCAGTCACAGTAGAAGGATCCTCTGCACCATAGGCAATATTTTCAGCAATAGAACAGGAGAAGAGAATTGGTTCCTGACAAAGGCAAACACATAACTAATATGGCAGATCTGTAATTGTATGTATGTGTTATCTATTACATCAGTAACATAAGTCCCACTTATAAGACCTCACTTAAAATATCCATACAAAGAATATGTAAGCTAGAGTTAATTGAATTAAAGACTAATAAAAGACCTCCTCCACCAAATCACCAAAACGGACAGTGAAAACCAATTAAAAATTAAGCTGCTTTCTTAACTGACAAAACATAATCCTCAATTCCAGATATTTTAGGAAGAGCTATACATTCAAACATCAAAAGCCCTTCCTTTGTACTTTGCCATGTATCATAATTGAAGAGGTGGAGCACCTGTCCATTGAGGGAAGGCTGAGACAGATGGGGCTGTTCAGCCTGGAGAAGAAAAGACTCCAGAGAGACCTGTCTGTGGTGTTTCAGGACTTAAAGGAGGGCTCTAAGAAAGATGGAAACAGATTTTTCTAGCAGGGCCTGTTGTGATAGGACAAGGGGTAATGGTTTTAAACTAAAGGAGGNTTCAGCCTGGAGAAGAAAAGACTCCAGAGAGACCTGTCTGTGGTGTTTCAGGACTTAAAGGAGGGCTCTAAGAAAGATGGAAACAGATTTTTTAGCAGGGCCTGTTGTAATAGGACAAGGGGTAATGGTTTTAAACTAAAGGAGGGTCAGTTTGGATTAGATATAAAGAAGACTTTTTTACAATGCAGGTGGTGAAACACTGGAAGAAGTTGCCCGGAGAGGTGGTGGATGCCCCATCCTTGGAAACATTCTAAGTTAGGCTTAAACTTAGGATGGGGCTCTGAGCAACCACATCTAGTTGAAGATGTTCCTCCTCAATGCAGGGGCGTTGGATTAGATGACATTTAAAGGTCCCTTCCAACCCAAACTATTCTGTGATTTGTAACAATGATTATTCTTTTCTTAATCTCTACACAGATTATATGGCATTATGTGCATTTAATTTGTATTCAGGCTTGCAACAGAGAACTGTGAGATAGGACAAGTAATGTACAACGAGAAAACATCTGAAACAAGATAAGTGAGCTCTGTTTAAAAAGTAGAGTCATGTTCTTTGAATACCAGTATTGACCTCCTACTGGTAATTTAAATGGAATAGATTTTTTCAAAAAGAAAAGTGCTAATGTGCCAACAGGAAAATAATTTTTGCACAAAAGCTTTTGGTGGCATTATTACATTAAGAAGTTGTTTTGAAAGGCAACAAACACTCTTATGCTTTTAACCAGATCATCAGCC
Organism: Alaudala cheleensis; assembly: GCA_013398995.1. Classification (NCBI taxonomy): domain Eukaryota; kingdom Metazoa; phylum Chordata; class Aves; order Passeriformes; family Alaudidae; genus Alaudala; species Alaudala cheleensis. Next base: position 2,643 of record VWYE01027226.1, on the reverse strand, counting down.
TAACAGTTAATTGCACTGTGAAGTATCTGGGGAGACAAGGAAATGAACCTTTTAATTGATGAAATAGTTTATTTTTAAGACACCATTGACTTCCAGAGTCTGGAGGTTGCTAGGAAGGTGGCATTATAAAAGTAAGTGCCAACCATGCTGTATGTTCATGCTTTCTGAATGGAATTATGTTTTCCTGGAAACTAATCAAGAGCACAGGTCAGTTTTTTAAATGGCTATGTAAAATATGATTGTGTGACTTACATCAATACAAAAGGTAATTAAGTGTTAATATTTTTGTTACTTTCTTCAACAAATTATAGCAAGCACTAGATTGGTCATACCTACACAATTTACAGCAGTTGACTTTCCAGTCTCCACATGCACACTTTTCTTCTAAACATTATGGATCTCTGTGATTATGTAAAAACAGACTACAGAATACTGGAACTAGCTTTAAATACTTATTTTTAGACCAAAGCATGTCTAACAGCACTTACGGTGAGATAGAAGGATTTCACTGAGAAGCAAGATTATGTCTTTCTTAAAAGAAGGAAAATGAGGAAAAGCTAGGTGATCACAAAATTATTTCATCCACTTGGATTTTTTTTTTCTTCCTTACCTGACTTACTGTTCCAATCTTTGTCCTGAACCACAGTGGATTTAACTGACGGATATCAAAGCCATCAACGGTGATTGTACCTTAAGTCAGGAAACAGTGAAGTCAAGTGTGTTTGACACATACTGAAAAGAGTCTGAAGGAACAGCTGACAATGACAACCCCTGGGGAATCAGCACTGTACTGGTGGATCAGAAACCCAAAGCTATGTAGGCACCACCACGAGGTAATCATACACCCCAGAAAGAAACATGGACCTCAAGCACAGGACACCCATAAACCTTATAACTGTTTATAAGGTTTATCTGAGATGCAAAGCACTAATTGTTGCAAATGAGAGAACACACAAAGCATACCTGAGATAGGATCATACAGCCGCAGCAGAAGGGATACAATCGTTGATTTCCCTGTACCACTTGGGCCAACGAGAGCCATAACAGAGCCAGCTGGAATGGAAAGGCTGAAATCTTTGAAAATTGATGTTTCTGGACGTGTTGGATATGCAAATTCAACATTTTTGAATTCCAAAGCACCTCTGAATACGTCTTTGCCTAATGTGATTCCCTCTATATAACAAAGAATAAAATACAGAAATATAAACAGAAACAAAAATTAGCTCAGCCCTCCTAGAACTTGCTTTACAGATACTCAATAGAAATATCTATCTCCACATTCAATCTATGGATAACTGCAAGCCACAATTCAGGACCACAGTGGTTATATTTCAGCCATGATTGAATCAGTGTGGTACACCAATCATTCCTGAATGCAATTTCAGGTTGCTCACCCGCACTGAACCTGTTGGCTACCTACAGCATGAGGGAGGATTTGCATCTTGCTAATACCTAACCACTAATAATAATCACTTCACATAGAATTATCTGAATTAGTGAACACACTACAAACAATTTAATCTTTGTCAATTAGGAGCAATGAAATAAAAAGGCATTGATGAAGGCTAAAGTCCCGTTACCATAGAACACAAAAAGATAAACATTGCAAATCATTTATTGCCCTTTCACCGAGCCACAAAAGTCACCTCAAGCACTCTCCTCTGAACAAGAGCAACTCCTGTCACTGGAATAAAGCTGCTGCTAGGTTTGTTGCACCAACAGTCCATTTTAAGTTTTATTTTCTCCTTTCAGTGGAAAGCATATTTAATAAATTCAAATACCAATCAGAGGCCTAATTCTTAGGCAACAGTTCACTGAAATTAATATTTCAGTTTGTGAAATTTTCCATGAATAAAACCATCATGAATGAACAACTACCAAAGTTTAATAAAACCAGCTCCTTTCTGGAACACAGCATTTGACTTAAACNATCACTTATCTTAAGTCTCAATTCCAGTTATTGCACAGCCTATCCATGGCCCAAACCACTGAATCTACTGCAATACAGGAAGTCTGCTACCACAAGCCCTTCCTCTATATGTCACTGTAAAAATACCTAAAAGCTACGTACTTGTCTCTTGTTTGGCTTCCAGACACAAGAAAAAAGATATTATTATTTGTTCCTGAGATATTTGTTGTCACCAGCAACAGCCAGAGTTCTGCAAAAATAAAATCTTACTCCCCCCCCGAAATAAAGAAGAAATGTGGGTAGTATTACTTTGAGGAGAAAGGTGCAAATCACTCCAAAAGCAACACCTGCTGTAGCTGCACATCCACACTATCCCAAGAAGCAGAAGTCTCCCTACCAGCCTGGCCCTTTACTTCCTTTTTTTCCCTAGTCATGCCTCAGTCCCTGATTCCTATGGCAGAACAATCCAAAAATTCAGTTTAGTTTGTGTTGCTGAAAGGCCTCAAACAGTGTGCTGGCAAGTTAGGATTCAAATCAAAGTGTCTTGCTACAGGCTGATTTTCACTGGATCAGTATGAAATGTTTAAGCTTGCAATACTCTTCATGAAAACCACCTGGATTTGAAAGCTCCTCTGATCATTTCTTAGCCATTAGAGATGAATATGGTAAACCTTTCAATGAAAATATGAGATGCAGCCATCTCAGAGCTCCTCCCTCCTCTCCTTCTTTGCACT
>VWYE01027211.1:0-48308 GCA_013398995.1 Alaudala cheleensis | reverse complement strand
ATATCTTCCTCACTCCCTAGAAGGATCAGTGTTCTGTAAGCTTCACCTTAGCAAGGACAGAGTTAACTGCAGCTCGGGGTGTGGGCAGCCACATGCTCTCGGCCGGGCGATGGCGGCAGCTCTTGAAAAGCTCCGAGGCCACATGGCGGAGGGGGTGGGGGGAAGAAACAGGAACGGCGGCTGAAGTCACGATGGCTCCCATGGTGGTGGATGCAGCTTTCACCCCTAAACCCCTCGGTCTCATTCGGGGTAGGCTCAACCCAGGCTCGGAGCCGCTCCAGGTGGAAGGCAGTGGAGGGAGAAATCAGCTGCGAACAGCAGCAGGAACTCAGTCCGGGCGGAGCTGGAGCACCCACCTCTGCCTCCCTCTCTGCCCAAGAGTCACTGAGCTCAGCAGAAGTCCCGACCCAGGGCAGGACCCAGCCGGCCCCCGGCTCCCCCCGGCCGGGAGGGAACTGGGGCTGCCTCCTACCTCTCCTGAGGCGAGCAGCGAAAAGAGAGAAGAGTTCCCAAAAATCCCCAGCTTTTATAAATGTGCTCAGTCACGATAACGAACTCACTTTCTCACTGGCTGAATCAGGGGTCAATCTAAGGTCCTTGCAGATAACTATTTCCTTTTTTAACTAAAAGCTATGCTAAACTAGAACAAAATTATATTTAGGCATAATATTTAGTGAGAAAGAAAACAACATTATTTATAGACATTGCACATAATTCTAACCATAATCAATTTATGGAAAAAAATCAATCAGCTTTGATGAGCATTTAATGCAAGAAATATTTTTTCAGGTTAGTGTTTGTATTCAACAAAGAGTGAGTTAAAACCAGAGCCCCAAATTATAGTAGAATCAGAACCATTGCCAAATTTTTGCAATCCTCCTGAAGATATATTGGTCAAGACAGGCAGGAGGATTTCTGTTTGGTATCAACTGCTTAACAAATAGAAAAGCAGATCAACTAAAGGATCAATTAATTAAATTTTTCATTTTATTCCTAGAAAATATATTGTGATATTGTCAACAGTATCAGCAGGATCTGACTTCCAAAGAGGAGACACATAACACTTATGCCACAGGGATTTCTGGTTCAATTAATGTTTGGATATTATTTTTCAAACAACCCCAGAGACAATAGCTCCTGAACATAAGATGCAAAAGCCTTTTATAAACTCAGTTAATAAAAGGAATGGTAAAACTCCATTTTGGAAATACAACAGAAACAATCCCATGTCTAAGGTGCATTTGGTTGTTCTGAAAGAAGGACTGCAGACAATTTATCTGGGAGGGAGCAGACAGAGTAAGAACTCCAACAGGTGTAAAGCGTGAAGTAATGAATCAGGGCTAGGGTGAGCAGAGCAAAAACTAGGAATCTCCAGAAAGCACCCATCCAGCAGTTAACAAAATCCACACATTCATAGGTAGGGTGTCAGCAGCTATAATATTTACAGGAACACCACTCAGCAATGAATCGTATTGATAGCAATTGTGTGGCCATCTTGCATCCTCTTTCTGTTTGTCAGCATCTGACCCAGGTTATAAGGCAGAAAAAGAAAAGTTTGGCTGGTTTTATCTGTGGAAGCAGTCAGAGATTTGTTAGGGTTAAACTCAACAACAGAATTTTGCCAACTTTTTTATCCTGTGTTGAAGCCAAACAATGTAATGCCTGCTAGGAAGCTCTGCATGCATATGTTACAAGACAGAGATCAGATCCAAGTGCTGATCTATGAGTCAGGTTAGGTAAGCCCTACCTTATGCCTCAATATATTTCAAATATTTTAAAATAGTTGTTATAGGAAGTTAACATTAATATTTCAAGCATCCAACAGCAAGCACAAGTTTATGTACTGATTCATGTGTTTGACAAAAACCCAACATCTGGTGAGCATGATACCAAGGAAGGAGGATGTATGAATAGTTTCCATTTTATTTATTACTTCTATCTTGTTTAAATTTATTATCTGTACCCAGCAGTTCTATCTAGATGGCAGGATCTATCTCTGGCTGCAGAGATAAGAGTCTGAAATGCAGGTCCTTGTGTAGGTTTAATATGAAAGAGATGTATTCCCAATGTGTCCTGTAAATTATATGGGCCACATGTTCTTTTTGTGCCTTAGCAGAATGGACACATTTAAGTGCAGTGGATCTCTTCTTGTCAATTGTTTATGATAATGCATTTATAAAGGTACACTATGATATGGAAGTAAAACTCTGAGAGAAAAAGTATTGAGGTATTTTTTGAATCAGGCAATCTATTACATAGATGTACATTTCACATATGATATTGGAAATGGGTTGTCCTCTTACCTCTTCCAAATATGGTGTAAAATGAAAGTCATCTTGAAAAAAAAAAGCTCTAATAAACTCTGTCTGAAAGCACTACTCAATTTCAAAAAATACATTTTAAATATTTTTAAAAATATGAAAACTGACACATGTAAGTAGAAAGAAAGTGTGAATGAAACAGCTGTGTTTGTTATGTAAAAAGGACCAATTTTATGTCCTTGTTTTTTTTTGGATTTATTTGAATTAAGGACAGGTATGATGCCTTTTAACCAAAAAGTTTATTTGTTTGCATCCAAAACTCTCTAAAAAGTTATATGGATTAACGGAAAATCATAGAAGCTTTTTGTAGCTTGAAGTAAATGAGATTATCCAGAGTGCAATTCTGGTAAATAGTAGATAAATGAAGGATTCGCTAAGCTCAGTTTCCCACACATTTTTCCTGTTTCTCCTCAAATGGATGTTGCTGAGTTCCTCAGTTGTGTGTGTGTATGTGTCTATGTGTTTAACTATATAATTTTGTTATTTTGAAGGAGGATAAACAAGGCTTTTTGGATTCAGGAGCAGTTGGAAAATATTACTTTTTTTGAGTGCAACATCTGAATTCATCTGTCTGCAACCTCTTCAAAAACTGGCCACATACTGACTTAACTGAAGAGCAATATTTGTACTACACGCTTCATACTGTGCCAAGTAAGTCACCAAGGCACTCAGTGCAAGTTTTGCTGTCCACACATCTGTTGTTTGCCATAGCAAGTTTGACATTAGCACATCCAGGAGTCCTCTGTGGAGCTGTGCAGCAGATTGTGCCATACTGAGAACACAAAGGAATGTCAGGTGATTGGCAAGTCTTTAACAGCGTTTTCAAAATACAGACTGTGTTTGGGTGTGTGTGTGTAAAAGTTCCCTAAGGATTTCCAGTTTAGAAATTGGTTCTAATCACAAATACAGGAATTTCACATAGATATGGCTCCATTTGGTTTGAAGGAATGACTCATCCCTGTGAGTGCTGTAAAGAACAGAGCTCAAAGAGAGTCAAGTGATTATGATGGAACAGTTCTAAAAGGTTGAATTTGAAGACGTTGTGCATATTAAGCCAGATACGAAATAAATATCAGAGAAAAACCCAGGAAAGCTGGAACAAGTTTCTGTCATTTGGGATGATAGAGGTTTATTTAACCTCAGTACCTGTTGAGAACACAGCAGATGTATTTGTATCTATATTCTGCCTTAAGTTCAGCAGATGATGCTGAGAAGACTGTAGAAACTAAAAAAAGACAGAGGTTAAGACCTCTTATAAATATAACAGGCCCATGGGACAGGCATATGGTAAAATTGACAAAAGTTTATATTATTATAACTGATCAATCTCTGTTTAAAATAAGACTAAGATAAATTTCAATTTTATACCAATTACTTTTTAACAAATCTTTTCCAAACATTTTACAAAAAATGGGTAATAAAAATTTGGAACAAACATCCTTGTTGGTTTTCATCTGAAAAAACTACTCTTTTCTCATTCCTTGGCACCAGACATACATAAATCTTTACATAATGCAATACTTCTCTAAAATAGTAAAAAAATATATTTTAGGCTTGATTTCTGATTTTGAAAACATGATTTTCTCCTTGGGAACCATTTTCCTTTGTAACCTGCAATTACTTTAAAAGAGAGATTTGCATTTTCTAACTTCTTCTGCCCTGTCAGTGGAGACATACTTGCATAAATTTCTGTAATGATCACACAGACCATTGAGGAATTTTGTAGGGAGATTACATACTGTCAGGATAACATTACTATACATGAGTACTTGTGGTGAAACAGTACATGAGGCCACTGGACCCCCAACACTCATTTCCATGTCTGCTCAAGCCTTATGAATGGTGTGGAAAGCCTCAACAGAGGTTCCCTGGTGTGTCCTCAAGACATAATTTCACTCTTCACTTTGATTCTGATCAAGATGTTGAGTTCAAAACTGGAATATTAGGTGAAGAATTTACTCTTAAAGTGGAGAGGATAGACGTCTGTTGCTGTAAGGAAATACTTCTGAGTCATTCTGCTTTTCATTTTGGTAATATTGTCTTTCCTGCTACTAAATAAATACAGAGTGCCTAGAATTCCCCTTAATATGAGAAGCCTTCTTGGTGTCTTGGGTTATTGTCTTTTATTGATTTTTAATCTGGAAAATAGATTGATCCTCCCTTGAAGTAACATGACCCCATCCAGCTGAGAAAAAGGAGGGGTTTAAAAGTATTAAATCACAAAAGCTACACGTCAGGTGGAATGTGAATCTATTCACATGTTCTTTGTGATTAATGACAAGCTGTAAGTAGAGTTTTAGAAACCATTTGCAGAACAGTAAAAAGAAAATGGGGTAATTTATATTAGCATTCCAGAAATAGTATGCTACAATGTGATATATAGGATTCTTAGGTAAGACTGAGAAATAATGCTAAAGTGCTAAAACAATGACTCTGTGAGATTAATAGCCAGTTTCAAATGTTCAGAGAGCTATCTCTACTTTTACTATTGATTTAAAAAAAATCCCATAATTCTTTGTTATATAAAGGTAGCTATGCATCACAGAAGAAGTATCAGAAGTGCTGTATCTGTACCAAGAGGTGGCCTGGTACAGAGCAGGATGCTGGGATTCCTGATGTGCCTCTAGACTTAATAAACACAACATTTCCTCTACTGCTAAGAAGTGGAAGCTTTGCTTGAAAAGATGTTGTGAAATCGGTTTGAAAGTAGATTCCAAAAAAGAATATTGTTGGAGTGCATCTTGTGTATATATGAGCTGTTCATGGATATTTTTGATGCTTCTTCTGGGCAGATGTGTCCAGATGGGAGTACTTGATTTCTGAGATTTCAGGATCTGTCACAGCAGCCTGCATATAAGGATTTTTTCAAGTCCCTCCAGCTCCAATCAGATTTATTTTCCAAAAGTTAGAACTACAATGCCATATTTTGATCTTAAGTACTATATAATGTTGCAGTTATTGGAGGAATGTAGAGGGTTCAAATGGGGACTGGATAAGATACCAAAAGTTCTAATTATTTTCTTCCCATTATAGAAACTTGTTTTCTTCCAAATCTATTTTATGAGGTCTGGGTTTGGCTTGCCTAGACCCCTATGAAATAGTTTTAAATATTCAATTCTTCCAATTTTTGATGTTTGCTTATATTCCTGATATGCAGGCTCTAGACTTTTTTTTTCCTAATAAAATCTTTGCATAATGTTTCTTGGACTCAAAAGGCTAACAAGAAATTTCATACAGCACCTGAGGGAAAAATCTCAAAAAATTCTTACCAATCAAAATTGCAATTAATCTATAGGTATCATCTCTAGTAAGCTGCAGTTTATAGTATAAAAAGTCATAAATTCTTATTAACATAGATAATAAATATATCAGGACATAACAGATTGACAGAAAAAGTTAAGAGTGACATTTAGGAGTGATATTACTAAATGTCTTTTAATCTGTACCTTTATCAAGAACGGTCTTGGGAATAAGAATATAATTTTAAAATACAATATAGCTATTATCTTTATCTGAAATATTGTCATGTGATAGAGTTTACATGTATATGTGTATAGATAATTATTTATGTTGGAATATGCAAAAATGTCCTGTGTGTGACTTGTGGATGTACTTAAAGGTCACACATTGAACAGTGGGACCATTAGTCATACCAAATGAACAGTATTGTTTTAAAATTGATTAATTTCATTTATTCACACTTTAACCCATATATTTAATAAGCTTTTATAACAGTGTGTCTAAGTGATCTGTTAGACTGTGGAGTGATTGCAAAGATTATCTTATATTAGACAGTTCCCACTCTGATCAGGCCAAGCCATAATAAAGAGCTAATTGTATTCTACAGGGATTTATATTCAAAGACAACAGAATATAAATAAAATTAAAATATTAGGTATTCAATAAAAATCTATTATGCAATTTCTCTGCCACCAAGAGCCCAATTCAGAACCCAAAGGCTCTGAAGACAATACTTTTAAAGGTTTTAGATACTTTCAAACAGTGACCTTTACAAAGATTTATCAATCTAAAGTATCCATGTCCTCATGGATTTAATTAGACACCACTATCCAGCATCAGATTTTCACATAGTTTAACAATATGGAGGCATATAAGATATATTTTCTTAATCACATAGAAATGAAAATAAGAAAGATTATGAAGTGGGTTATAGCATCAACTTTCATTTCAGATTAACTGTTTCAATCTCTCTTCTGTCATATGCTTCCTTTAAGGTCTAGAACCATGGCAACATTGAAATTGATATTTTTAACGTTTACATGTCTGATCCTCAGACTGGAAGGCACTGCAGTTTCTAGTCATCCCTTTCATACTATTTTTAAAAGTTCAGGAACAGTCCTATGATTTGTTTTTTTCAATGTAATAATAAAATTAATGAGAGAAAATTAAAATTCTTTTTCATTCCCTTCTATACTGAAAAATAATACTGTTTCAAGAAAGGTTAAAAGTAGTCCTTCCCTTCATAATTTGTAAGTCTTATTTATAAGGGAGGAATATCTCACATGAAAAGCTAATAGAGCTAATCCAGTTATTTTTAACTCTAGTCATAAGATGTCCAGCTAAGGATTAACCTCCCCCTTCTTAGTAGTCACATCTCACTCTCCTTTATCTTCAGTATAACACTGGCCACAAGAAGAGGCTGTACATATAGCTAGGGAAAGGGAATTTTTGTTGAAGAAGCATATAAACTCTAGCTTATATGGGGCAAAAGCAAGAGAAGGATGCAGTTCTTCCTGGGTGATGTTGCTTCTAAGTGTGCAGTAGTGTCCAGGGAATTTAAGACAGAGCCATGTCTTGAAGGCAGCTAGACAAATCCATAGAGTAGAGTAGACCTTCTAAAAAGAAATGCCATTGATTTGAAACTTCCCTTTCAAGTGCTGGTTGCTTTCTGAGTCCATAGGAAAGAAGGCATGACTAAGCAAGTGTGATCTTACAAAAAAAATAAAAAATAGAGGGTTTCTTTATTACTGTACTTCATGCTTCACTTTTGACAAGTGTACTAACTAAATCGAAAAAATATGCAAAATCCAGATTTCCATTTATGTAGAAAACACTTCCTGACATGAGCTTTGCACTTGCATTTTCTTTCAAACAAGTGAGTATCTCTAAACTGGGATGACATTTATGAAAAAATCAATACATGAAAGAGAATTCTCAAAATTTCCCCACCCAGAATTTATGAAACGGCACAGCTGGGTTTCTCTCTCAGCAAGGCCATCAGGTTTTCATTCCATAAGAACACCGAAATCATTGCTAATTTCCTTCATTATGTCTCTTTTATAAATTAGAAAGTGCTTCTAATTATGGTAGTCAATAAGTATGAACATTTTTTGTAAGGAGATCACATATGAAATATTGGGGGTTTTGTCCACTTTTTTTTTTGTTTTTTTTTGTTTCAGATAATTAAAATTAAGTTGCTAAGCAATACTTTTTAGAATTTAATATACTTTCACTATTCACTTCCACATACTCGAGGGAAAGCTGAGTGACAATTTAATGTGATTTGACTTTGCCTCATGGAAAATGTCCTCATGATATCACCCCCAAAAACAGGAGGGAGGAAAGTCCAAAAAATAAGGCTTAGAAATCATCCTCTGGTCTTTCACACACCAGTTCATAGGAAATACATAGGAATGATGATTATAGGAATAATGTACATGTTTTTTCCTTCTAAGTGCATTGCCTTGGTTAATCAATTTAGTGTGGACATTTTTACACTGCAGAACTTGTCTCTCCCCTTTGCTGTATATCATTGTTAATCTCTTGATTCCTACATAACTTCAGCAGAATTTTCTAAATATCTTTTCTCATGTCTAACCAATGGGAAAACAGAATCCTGTAATATATGGCTAAGACATGCCACAAAAATGGTTAAGCTCCTGTGAAGAAGCATAAAATGTAGTTCAAATGTAAAAATTGAAATTCAGAAGGGAAATTGAATTTATTTTCATTGCCTAAGTGTTTTTATTATGTAAAGTGCTCAGATAAAACCTGTAACGGTGACCTGTTAATTAAAGATTGAGCTTAAAAAGCTCAGATGACTTATCATTTCATGAACTTTCTAACATATAAAGATCAAGCTCTGAATTTCAAGATAAAACAAATACAGGATAGATAATGCTGATTGTTTATTGACTGTCTTTTAGGTACAAGCAAAAACTGAGTATTTATGGGTTCTTATCTCTTTAAACCATTTCAGTGTTGGTGGAAGAGTTGAGTCAATAAGAAAAGGGGAATGAGTTTTTTTACTGTTGCTTTGGACTAATCATTTAACGTTTTACTTTAGTACACTTGGGTACCATGTTTATTAGAAGTCATTTTACCCCTGACTGCTGTCTTCCAGTGACACTTCCCTAGTGACAAATGTTTTGTTCCTGAAAGCCTTTGTCTTCGAGTTTACTTGCTTAGCTTCAATGGGTACAGATGGAAAAATAAGATCCTTGGAAACAATCAAATTTTGCTATCAGTGTTTTTATGAAGGTTAAATATCTGCTAAATATGTTTATATTATCCCAAATACTTTTTTAATGTTCTGATGACCCTACCCTGAAATGAAAATGAAGGGGTTTTTTCTTGCTAAACAGGAACTGAGGAGCTTTGGGGAAGCAAACAAACAAACAAACCAAAAAAACAAACAGGACAACTGTGTAAGACTACATTTTGCCAGGAAGTATGGCAAATGATGACATCATAGAGGGCTATATACTGCCACTGCCTCCGTATGAACTGTTTTTCCATAATGATATGCCTCACATCCATCCATAAAACTTATTTCTCTACTTGCTCAGCACCCAATTCTGTTTTAATTCATTGACTTTGGAAGTAACATAACTGCCCTCTGGAATAGTTCATTCTGCTCTGAGTCTCAGGCAGATTATTCGACTACAGGCTATCTCTCCCTGACTGTTCTGCACTGAGCTGCTTTGCATTTCATTCAGCCTGTCTGGGTACCTGCCTCTGCAGCTTTGCAGTCATCTTGACTACATGACACTTTAAAAGCTCTAACAGGCAGGATCTCCTGTGTGACTCCTTTTGTAGAAAATCATATACCTTTGAAAAAATTGCCATATTTAGTTACATTTGTAGGCTGTAAAATTCCTTTCCCTCTCAGCATTTTTAACTCAGCTGTTCTAATTGACATTTTATCCTTTCCTCTTTCCTTTTCAACCCTTCTTTTTAACCTTTGTGAAAGCTGGTATATATTCTTACATCTCCAGGAGCTGAATCTTTAAATTTAATATCAAGTATCACAAGACTCATGATATAATCACAAGGGTGAAAGGCACCATGGAATTCAAGACAGTATGTACTTCAGTCATCAGAGCAAACTAAAGTCATCTTCACCTCTAGGTATTGAAGTAGATCTGCATTATGATGCATGGCCTAAAGAAACCTTAACAATAAGACTTAATCAATCATTTGAAGGAAGATGTTGAATTTTACAGAATTTTTGTATTCACATTTTTATATTTTTATATATTTAGCATGAATGACTAATTTTCTAAAATGAATGAAAAATGTATATTCAATAAAGCACAGTCAGAATGATTTTCTCTCTATCTCTCTTTTTCATTTTGAGGTTATACATACGAAGGTGTGCTTTATTTTCATGACATTTAACTTTCATTTTCTGCGGAAACCAATGAGAGCATGTGAGCTTTTTTTAGAACTCCAGATGGACTTCAATAGAGACATCTACTTGGATGTTTAAAAAGTACATTTTTTAATTTAAATTTTGCCAAATTCTTAATAAAATATATATGTATTTACTCTGATTTTCTTGGCTTGTTCTGGCCCCATAGACTAAAAAAGATTACAAAAGAATTTTCTTTTTTCTTAGGTATATATAGAAAAAAATGCTTAAACATGCCAGAGAATGCAAATTTCTTATAAGATTCTATACATTTGATGTGATTATATTTTGTAAATGTTCCAGATTGTCAGTGATATAACTTCAGTGGTCAGTGTTCTGAAAGATGAATTACTGAACTATACCCTTTAATTGAAAGAAAGAACATGGAGACAGATCTATAATTAAAATCAAAGACCACCAAAATCCTAGGGCAAAGACCTGTTTTGTGATTAGGGCAGCTCTAAGTGGAGCTGCCTGTGGAGTTCTGCAGTATCAGTGGTTATTATCACTTGACATGCTATGTTTAATCATCCATAAAAAATAATCATAGTGAAAAAATGAAACTAAGATCTCTTTCCTGGTAAGAATTTAAAAAATTTATCATTGTAGTGTCTGAAAAAACTTAAGAGTTGTCTAAACAGAAAGCCAATACACTAAGCTGCCAAGAAACCAAGCTGTCTTTCCTTTTGCAAAAAGAAATCCATGTGTCTTTTTATACAATTAACCAGAATAAAAAAATCAAAAGGCCAGGAGTGTAAAAGACTTTTAAGTATATATCTTGCAATTATACATGCTTTGAATTTCACTAAGTTTATTGATTGCTTTAAAATTTGCATGAAGTATCAAAAATAATGAATCAACTGCCCAAAGTATGAGTCTTTTAATTACACATTTTTTAAATTTCACATATGATATGATTTTTATTTGATTGCTTTCTTCTAGAAATGTCTAAGTCCTTTTAAAAAACTTCTATTTACAATTAGGAGGTCCAGAAGGTAATGTTAAACAGAAAGAAAAATGCATTTTTTTATCAGGTGCCCAGAAATTAAGGTATTAAGAGGATACAAAGAAGAGAATGAAGTGGAAATAAATGCTATTATAGTAATTTATATATCTTATAACTTCAAATGGAGATGTACAGAAATTCTTGATTGTAAGTCTTTTGTCATCAAGTATTGATGTTCATCTTTAACCTTTAACAATGTGCTAATTCTACAATTGCTTTGCAAATTTTAATCTAAAGAAGGGACACTATATCTCAAAACCTATCTTAAAATTAAATGCAATATTTAAAACATTCCTCATCCACCAGAAAAAATATGACCAATTAATGATTGTTCACTCTAGTGTCTCAAAAATAATTTTGGAGAATTCTAATTTTGTACTTTTGGGATATTTGAGTTATTTTCTTGCAACTTTTTTTCTTTTTTTACTGTTTTTCATCTTTCTTCTTTGCACCCCTTTCTTCTACCTCTACATTTTATTATTTTTCCTTGGTTTGTCTGCTGTGCCTCCATTTCCCTTCACACCCTCAGCCTGGATTACTTCCTTCTCAGTAGAGTACTATTAGGTAGTTTCTGATCCAAGAATTTTTCTCTATCCCTCATCAGAGGATGATTTACTGAGGATCACCTTTGTTGTAGTTCCATTACTATCCACAGATGCTTCCCCCTGTTCTTGTTTCTTTCCTACCCACAATCACATGTTCTGCCTGCAGTCATTGTATTTTATGGCCAAAACTACTTTACTACAGTTACCAAATCCTTTCTTTTCCTCCTATTATAAAGAAACAGAAGATCAACCACCAAGCTTTTTGTCATTGTTTTTTTGGTGGTTTTTTTTTTTCTTGTCTCTTCTTTGTTTCCAAAGAGAATGAATTGATTCCAAATACAATAGCTGTTTTAAGGATTTAGGAATTTCTGTCTGGAGGTTTGCATCCCTGTTCTGCTGAGTACTGAACAATCTGGCATCAGCCAAATCTGTCACCTAAGAAACACAACTTGTGTTCATTTGTTTTGAACTACTTAAACCCAAACGCTCTTTCTCCCATCCAAATAGCAATTTGGTGGCATTTTTCATTGGTTTGTTCTTTGGGGAAAATTGACAAGAAGTTTTTGTGTTCATTATTCTGTTTCATGTTTTGTGATTTTTGGAACTTGGCTATTTTATTTTTATTGATAAGGTAACGAAGGTTGAAATAGGATGAGAGATCTCTCTGGTCACTCTTTCATTCTACATTGTCATATTGAAGTTACATATTAAATGCTAGAGGTTAATAAGATTGTGGCTGTTTCATTAGGAGGATGGGAATGGAACAGGTTACAACCTTAGCACAATAAATATTAATAGATAAAGGGTTTTGCATGTATTTTTTATCCATTCATGCAAAAACAGAAGAAAAGTCTCCAAAAAAGTTTAATCACTGAGAAAAAATTGTTTGTGAAGTCATGAGAAGCTGCATGCTTTTTCATTCTGACCTTGAATTGCTTCATAAGCAAGAGAAGTTATTTCTACAAAATAAAATGTAGTTTCTTTTTTCAGTGCCCAAGATCCATCCACTAGGTACTCTGTGGAATAATTCTCATTGGTTAGACTAGAAATTGAATGTAATGGTTTTGGTTTGCCAATCTGAGTTTCCTTGGCCAAGGCACCAAGTAAATGTAGTGGGTCTAATACTGGCCAAATGCCATTGCACCCACTAGAATTATTTACTCATTTTCTGCTGTGAGATAAGGATTAATAGGAGGGCAAAGCAGGCTCAAACTTTAAAGGGTATAAAGAAAACTCCATGAAAAGAACTAAAAGAAAAATAATAAGAAATCAGAATAAACCTTCAGAGCACTTGTCCTCGCCCCACACCCTCTTCTTTCCCACTGACAATGTAAAAAGACAAAACCTGGTATTTTCAGTCAGTTTACCACCTCTAAAATAGTCTTTCATCAGTTTTCTTAGGGAGAGGAGTCTCTCTTGCTATGCCATGGAGACTTCTCCACAAGAAACAATTCTCTCATGGCTTTGATGTCACAGCGAATCAGCCACCTGGGAAAGGAAAATATGTTCATAGTGTGAAAGTCCCTCCCATGCCTTTCAGCCTTCCCAGAGCTGCTTTCATGGGACATGTCAGCTTATAGGGTTGTGTTTTAAGGATGAGCTGTTAAAAAACAAAGGTTCTGTTCCTCTACCTCTAAAATCATCTCAGGGAACAGAAGTTTTCCTCTTCTTCCCTGGGAGCAAAGGGTCTTCATCACTTTTGTCTCTCTCAGTTCAAGCCTCTCAATTGGATCACAGCTACTTCAACATCTGCTTGCTTCATCATGGTACCTTTGCTCAAGTCTACAGATTGAATGCAGCATTCCCCCATGCTTTTCATGAATTACAGGGATATTCTACTGTATCATAGTCCATCACCATGGCCTTAAAAAAGGCTGGCTCCTTCCCTCCTTGCCAAAAATCAATTAATGGAAAACCAACACACTGAAGAACAGGGATCATAAGCTAAAGAATAGCAATAATGATTTTAACATTCCCATTGTTTCCTTACTAGCAAAGTTTGAAAACTACAAATGTACCTCTATTACCAGTATTATCAATATGAAACATTTATCATAAAGAAAAATGAAACGTGTTCAGAATTTTCTAAATGTGCTGCATTTTATTTTCAGCATATTTTTATCATTGTCATTTGATTATTTCACCAAGGGCTGTTTTCTTGTTTCCATAATTTTGTTTATTTGTTTTGTTTAAGACCTACCTGAAATAATTGTTACCTCTTATGCTTATTGGGCATGGAGCTCATTATTTAAGTAATAAAATATCTTCTGTGAGAAGGCAGTTTACTTCAGCTTTATAAAATCTGAGTTCAAATTGCTTCCAATCTGCAATGAAGGTAAACAGGATAGAAAAGGGAAGAAAGGCTGAATCCTGGCTTTAGACAGTAGATGCTTATAGTTCAGATTCTCGGCATTTTTTTTAATTCCATTTTTATTCATCATGTGACCTCAAGAACATTAATAATTAACAAAACCCGTAACTGACTTTCATACGTACTGACTGATCTTGCTGTGACTATGTACATATAATTATTTTACCAATAACTTTTACTTTGGTTATATTGTAGTCATGTCTGAACAAACTTCTTCACTTTAAATGGATTGAACTGCAAATGAGCCAATTAATTTCTGAGAAGTAATCTAGCAAAGGTCATTTAAAACAAAATGAAAATCAAACTCAAGCCTTTGAACGCAGAGCCCAGAATTGTGTTGATTTGTATTCTGCTTATAAATCAGACCCATGAGTTTTTTATAGTGTAAAAAAAGACAACCCCCAAAACCAGCCACTTAAAATTCTGGACAACTATATCTGTGATATAAACCCTCCCTCCATCCAAAACAGGAATGAATAAATAAAATATAACTTAAAATGCCTTTATGATGCCATCATCCAAGACCTGAAATATGTGCTTGTTAAAACCCAGACTCTGAAATGATTGCTTTTTATATGCAACTTTCAGGCTGTAGTAATTAAAAATCTTGTTATTTCACTGCCACTGAAAAGATAGTGTGATCCATGCTCCTGTGTATAGCTCTACACATTCTATAATGTTCTGACATCTCTCACACTACTTTTTGTGTCTAAGAAAAATAATGTACCTTAGCTGATACTAATCTTTTGTGACAATACAAATCAGTGAGGAGCATAGATGTCTGAAGTACAGTAGAAAATGAAAATGCTGCATGTTAAGGATTCTAAAAAACTGCTTTCATTCAGTTCTTTTCCTAGCCCCTTTCAGAATCATGATATCCTCAAATCTTTGCACACCCACAAGTATGACTTCAACTATAGCCTTTTGTGGCTGTAAGTACAGCCACATGAAACATTTTCATGTATTGAGTGATGTCTTTAAAATGTTGAATGGAATAATAAACTTTTAATCTTTGCTTTGTTTTCCACTTTAACTTCTTAAAGTGATCCTGGCACACTAGGGCTTTTCTTAGGCCTAAATGGAAATTGCCATATACACAGCATAACACAGATAAATAGATGTCAAATTTTAGTGAACATAAACATTTAATATTTAAAAAACCAGAAATATTTTCTCAGCAGTTTAGCCCACAAATATTAGAAACAGCAACAAACTTTTGGTGATTTATGTCTTCATGGACTGTTGCTGGACACAGAAATCCAATTTTGAACTCAGTTATGTTCAAGTTGAAAAGGAACAGAGACCTCCCCATATCACTCATATTTCTCCAGAAATTAGTTTGGCCTGCATCTGCTTTCTACCTTGAAGTAAGGATATTTGCTGGATCTCTGGTTCCTGGTAATAGATATTCAACTACTAATGATGTTTCTGTATGATTTTTGGTTTAACTATATAAGTTTATTATATAGAATAATTAGCATTGTGACACACAGTTTTCTCCAGTGAAAGACATCTTCTGAGCAAGACTGTACCTGACTCTTTTTCATCACTTTCCAATCTCTGCATTACAGCTACTCTCTTGCATTTAACAGAAGAGAGAGTGAATTTGTGTCTGATCCTCAAACATTTATTTCTTCATGCTGGTGTTTTCTAAGTGATACTCTTGAAAAAAGGCACAGGAACAGAGCAGCAATCAACCTGAGAAGCATGTACAATCATTTGAAGTGTCTGAACCCAGACATAAAATTTAGGACTTAGACCCATTTCTTCAGCAAATGTGCCTTTTTTTTTTCCCCCTTGGAGTTGAAGCAACATATATAAAACATATATATATGAACATTTATTAATGCAAATAGCATTATCTATCAAAAACATTGTCTGCTTTACCTACATGGAAAAGCTTTGTTTTCCCTTTCACAAAGACACTGAAAAATTTTGGACAGGAAACTGAAGAGATTGGCCACAGCAGTTACAGTGCTGAAGCACACCTATGTTACCAAGGTAACTCTTTAAGACTCATGCCCAACCCATCAGTAATCGGGAGTTTAACTTGGGAAGTCTCTAGAAACTGGATCTCTGTCTTGTATAGAATAAAAGTTTCATGAAGCTTCTCCTTCTTCACAGACTTTTACCCAGAACTGTCCAGAACTATATAACTGAAATATAAAAATTCCTTCAACATAAAAAATTAGATCAATATTGCAAGAACATCTTAATGAGGCTAATTCATATACCTGCACTGCTATGTGATAATTTTCACATCAGTTATACCTCTTACAGTAACTTTCAGGGAGGATTTTAATACATGATGTGAATACTATGATGTATTATTATAATAACATAGACAAAATGTCAGAATGTGTGTCCAGATTTCTGTAAGAAACACAAAGGTACGTGTAGTCCAGCTTTCACATATTCCAGTTGTTATTCCTTACAGAAGCCTTTCTGCATATTTTTAATGAAATGTGATTCTTCTGAATTAAGTGGTAAAGAAAACAAGATGTGAATATTTCTAAGTCCATTTTCTACCCTAAGTAGTTTACCTAGAATGATGAAGATCTGCAGGACAATACCCTGTACAGCCAGCTGATCCTTCTTTGCTGTGCAGAAAACCAACAGGAGTTTAAACCTGTCAGAGCTGCCAGATTTGAAAAGCATCAAGCCATACCTTGTTCAAGTGCAATAATTCTGGAGATCATGCAACTCACATCTTTAGATGTTCAGGAACACGCTACATTTGTCCCTCGAGAGGGGCAGTGCATGGCTGCTGACCCCCTTTCCTCCTGACAGCCTGCCCAGACTGACATCAGCCATGGCATAGGCTGTGTGCTTCCCATGCCATCCACACCAGGCATAATTCCCTCATATCGCTCTGCTGTTGGTCAAGCCAAGGTGCAACACAACACTTACATTCTACAGGCATTTTCATGTTGGCTGCTGCTGCCAGATGAGCCAGTGTCCCTGTCACTCTACTGAAGCATCACTTATGATTCTGTGTTTGCTGTAGGTGGTTGAGTGGCCACTTTGTTCTTCATTTTTCTTGTTGTATTAATAAACCTTTGTTTTACAATACATTGTCAAGCTGCATTACACTTCAGACCACATTTGCTCAATCAGCCTGGTAAAAGCACACGTGCCCACACCATAAGGACCTCCAGTATCTTTGCATCCTTCTGTACCATTGCTGCTGCAGTCACAAATGTATTCGACAAATAATGTTTCCCAGGTAAAAAAAGACAAAGGAAGAAAGAGGTTTTTTGTCAACCAAGAAAAAAAAAAAATGCTGCAACAGTTGCACTGAATTTGTCAAAGCTGCCTCATGGATCTTGCTTTGTGGAAGATTTTACTAGAAGTTGAGGCATTTTGTAGGTCAAAGGAAAATCTTTCTTGTATAGTGAAATCTCACCACCAGAAAGCCAAGAAAAGTGAATGGATTCTTTAAGATATCACAGAATTTCTTGGTTTTTTTCAGTTCAAGTCTCTTGCTATCCGAATTGCTGCCTTATCTATTTCCAGACATACACTGAGAAATCAGTGTTAGCTTTCCTTTTGTTAAGTAGATAGCACGTATTAAAAAGAGATAGTGTTTGGAAGTTGCTTAGCTAACTCAAAGAAATTTGCCACTGTGATTTCATGGAACACGAAACAACCACAGCTGGCTTTTTTTTTTTTTTGTTGGTTGGTTTGGTTTTTTTTTTAGGTTTTATGGTGGGATTTTTTTTCTTTCTTCTGCTGCCATTCAGAAATATCTACAGTAGCTTGTCGTACAGAAATTCAGCTTTGAGCAATAGTGACACACTGTTTAACCACTGAGTAAGCAAAGTACAACTTTGTGAATCCACATATCAAGCTGAGAATCCCAGGGACTGCCCTCTTCCCTCCCTGCTTCAGAGAAGGTAAGAAGGCAGCTTGGCTCCCTCCTTTTGGGGAGGGCCAGGGCCTGCTAGGCTCTGCCTAGTCCAAGCCTTTCCTGGGAGAACTAAGAGCCACAAGTAGACTGTTTTCCTTTTGGAAAGTTACTATTAACCAACCAAGAGACACTTCTCTCTCTAAATGAACTGAAAGATTATTTTATAAGTGGTACTGACCTAGAATTCCAAGTCTTGTCTCTTTTTGTGTCATCAGTCGGAAAATGAATGGTTTTTGGGGGGAGAAGTGTATTGAAAGTTTCATTTTGATTTTCATTCTCTTCTTCTAGTGTGTGTTAATAAACCTATCTTTATATCCTTTCAGTTTGAGTCTGTTTTGTTTTTCTCCTAATCCTATTTCACAGCAGAAAAAAACACTCAAACCACTACAGCCAAAAATAGCATCTTTGTCAGACAATCTTGGATTTTTTCTGACAAAATATGTCAAAACTACTTGCTGTCTGACATTAACCCCAATAAATCAGATGGTCTCACATTGAGCAAATCTATTGTATAGCACACATTCCAAGTTTATGTCTGCTATGTAAGTATAACATTACTTTGATGCTCCCCCTTTTTCTTTGGCTAAAGGGGAAGATATACCCAAGAAAACCCTCCCTAAAGAAAAAAATACTTTTCCACAGAGTTGTCCCTTAATGGCAGAAGCTGGCTTGGAAGCTGTTTAAAAGAAGAGACCCAGAAAATACTGTATGAGCTCAAATTAACTTAACAGGCAGTGGCCCTGACAAGGCACAGGTGAACTAATTACCAAAGCAGGTAAACAGCCTTGCCCTTTATGGCTCACAGCTGAGAGCAATACAGAGAACTGTGGTAAAAGGGGGCAGGGTTGGCTAGCCCTATCCTCTACTGTCCTCTTCCTCTTACAGAAAAAGCAGCACAACTTGGAAATGAAAGGTAAAACACTTTCACCTCTTTTTTTCTCTTGTTGAGTATGATGACCAGACCAGAAATAGAAGGTAAGAAAGTTTCACCTCTCCTCCTTCTCTTGTCAAGTATTAAGACCAGCCTGGAAATAGAAGGTAAGAAATTTTAACCTCTTCTCTTTCTCTTGTCGAGGACAAAGACTAGCCCAGAAATACAAGGTAACTTGTTCCCTTTCTCTTTCTCTTGTTGAGTATAAAGACAAGGCTGGAAATGGAAAGTAAGAAACTTGCATGTCTCCTCTTTCTCTTTTAGAGTATAAAGAACAGCCTGGAAATGGAAGGTAAGGTACTTGCTTCTTGCCTCTCCTCTTTTTCTTGTTCAGTACAAAGAGTAGTACCGGAATGGAATGTAAGAAACTTGAACATCTCCTCTCCTCTCTCTCTTGTTGAGGATGAAAAGCAGTCTGGAAATGGACTCCTCTCCTCTATGTGATAGTACATATTAAAAAGAGATGGTGTTTGGAAATTGCTTTGCTAACACAAATAAATTTGCCACCGTGATTTCCTAGAACAAAAAACAGCCACAGTTGTTTTTGGTTTCGTATTCTATTTTGGTTTTTTTTTTGTTTTTTTTTTTTTGAGGGGGGAGGGGTTTGTTTAGGTTTTATTGTGGTATTTTTTTTTCTGCTTTTGCCATTCAGAAATATCTACAGTAGCCTGTCACACAGAAATTCAGGTTTGAGGGATGGAAGGTACTCCAGGGCATTTTTTCAGACTGGATAGAATTACATTTTTATGAATTTATCTTTCCTTGACAGAAAGATTTAGATGTACTTGATTTTTGATTGTACTGTAGACTGTGGTATAAATTCATATTAAGAAACCAGCTGAGAGACAAACCTCACAAAAAAAAAAAAATCAGTCAAAATAAACAAAGATGAAAAAAGAGAAGGGTCAGAAAAAGTCATGCAAGAAATCTGATGATTAGGAGAGCAAACTCCTTTGTTAACTCTGAATGATACTGTGCAACTGTACTTTGGTAATCTAAGGAATTAATTGCATTTGATATTGAATCTTTTCCTTTCTTTTCTCTGAAGTAAGGTGTATCTCAAAGATACACTATTCATTTGTGTATCTGAGTTTTTTGGCTTTGGGCTAGCTGAACAACACACAAGAAACTAAAAAGAAATCAGTTTTACTTAATGATACAGAATGTTTGACAATAACTAGAATACCAGACTTATCGAGCAAGTAACGCAAAAAAAAGTGAACCAAAGTATTGGTTTTGGTTCACTGGTGAAGTTGCATATTAAAATTGGTTGCAATTTTTTTGGGACAAACAGAAACAACATTTCAGCTTTCCCACAGGAAGATAAAATTGAGAGAAATTTGCTCATGACCATATAAAAGCGAAGTAAACAAAAAGATTTTAATTCATTTTTGAGGAATTTTTTTTAATAGAAAAGAAGTCAAATTAGTTACGTTTTCAATCTAAATTTAGTCAACTAAATAGAAAAAAAACCTAGATAAGAACTAAACATATTGCAAATAATAAGGCTAAATAATAACAACCAACTTATGTTGGCTTTGCTAAGAAGATGTAACTTACTTTCATTTCTTCCCCAGGATTATCCTGATTGAAATAATCTTACTAGTTAAACTCAAATTCCTTAGCAGTCTTTATTGCCCAAAAGTATATTTTAAAGTAAAAAAAATGTGTCACCTGGTAATTGCTATTCATTCTCCTCAAAAAAGTGTCTTTAAAATGTCTTTGTCCAGCAATGCATAAAATTAATTGCAAGACCAAACGCATGGCAACTTGTAATTGATACTCCTGATCCTCTAAATTTGACTCTATCCAAGTTTCTTGATCAACTAATTGGTTCTTTGCAGCCTGTATTTGTCTCCTCCATTTCTTTTCCCTTTGGATGATGCACTCTCTGAGAATGCTTGTTCAGTGTCTAACACAACCCAACCTTTCCTGGCAGAAGAATCTACCACAAATTCTACTTATGACTGTTTAGAGGGTAAATAATGGAATAGCGGTGTCAAGGTACTATGAAGCAAAGGATTATTCATGTTTTTTAAATAATTTCTTTTAACTTAGAGAAAAGAGGAGCTTGCTACAGTCATGTAACTGCTTTATGTAAAAAGAGAGTTTGGAACTTTCCTTGCATTCATGAATATTACTTTTTTTGGTGGATTGGAAAATAATGTTCTCTGCCTGTCTAAACATCTTCAATTATTTTTATGTCAATTATGGTCTCAGTAGAAGTAAACACCTTCAGCAAGAAGTTGCTGCAGACTGACAGCATCTTGAATGTCCTGCTTGAAGGACAGAAACATAATAAAATCCTGAAAGCTGATTGAAAATCTTAACTGTGTAGATGAAAGCCTACAAGATCCAAATAAGTAGTTTGGATTTATATGTTTTACTGTTCAATATGAGATTAGTTCTTGCCCTTGCCAGAAAATGAGTTACAGCGAGAATCCTAACTGTTAAAGAAATTCCAGTGGAAAACAAACATTTAAGTGGATCCTAAATGTTATTCAAAATGCTTGTTTTTATTACTAGAAGAATGTTGATCTGCACATAGGGTTTAGAATCCCTAAAAGTGAAGATCTTATACTCTGGACAAGGGTGAAAGAAAAGTAAAAAGAACCTTAATTTGACACCATATAATTTTTGAATACTAATGGTTTTTGTGATGATTGCCAAGTTGGGATTCACTTGAAACTCATCAGCAGTTTTATAATGACTTGCTAACCTTGTTTGCTGAGAGTGTGTGGCTAGCCAAATTAGATATGATGGTAAAAATTTCTTTGGGGACTGTAGATGTGCTGGAATATGTGCATTTACTGCAGTTTAATGAAAATAATGAATATTCTTTTCTTATAAACAACATTTTCAGATTATAGCTCCTAGAGAATATCAGGAAAATGAGCCCTTTTGAGCAATTTCCATATTTTATGCCTCCCATTACAAATATAAATCTCCTTGAGAATGCGATATCTAACATTCCTGGTGCTACCAGGTTCCTGACTCTCAGAAACTCAGAGGATTTTTGGTTTTGTTGTTAATGATCAGTTTAGTTTTGCCCCTCATTAGAGATACAGTTCAATTTTTTTATTTAGTCTGTGTGTCAATGCATAGCATTAAAATTTTGTCATATACAAATTGTAGAATTTCATGTGTATCTTTGGATCTCACAGCAATTAAGTAACACTAGATCAAACTGTCACAGTTTATAGCTGAAAAGTATCATGTCGTCCAACAGAAGCTTCCACTGAAAAAATATATGTTACAACGAAAGTGTAGCCCTCATCTTTGATGAGTCTATCTTGTGATAACATTTAAAGGGCATGATTCACTGCAGTATTACCATAGCAGCTGCTTTTTTCTTCCAGATAATTAGAAATATCTGACTTTTTAATTTCCTAGAAAGGGACTTAAATCCTCCTGCCATCTATTCATCATGTAATTGCTTCATTGTTATGTCATAATGTGTGTTTAAACGGGGGGAGGGAAAGAAGTCTTTGAAAAAAGATTGTTACTGTAATGCATTTTTGAAAAAAGCTACCTTGTAAAGCATAACATTTCTTTTAGCCAAAATACTGCCTTTTTCATTTTTAATACATTGGATAGCTTATCATTGCTGGAAGTTGGTGCTAAAAATTCAACACTGACCACTTGAATTAACAGAAAGTTCCTGGAGACAATTTCTATAAGGAAGGTTATTGATTTAAGTAATTAATTACAATCACTAATAGAGGTAAGGAATTCATGCGCATAAGTATAATATACCTAGAAAAGGTTTTTCAGCTAGAACTTATTTGCAGAATTTTCCATCACTTCCAGATTTTCCATGCAAAATTGCGTTGGCACTGAGTCTCCAGCCACAGCCAGAGCGCATTCTCTAAAGTTGATTTAAGGGGACTGTAAAGGTGACTTTTAGACCCTGCTGCATCTCTCCTGCAGTTCTGCCCTGTCTGGCAGCTCTTACCCATGCTTATTTCCAGTAAGACAAAAATGTTGTTAAAAAATCAAGGATGACAATGCATCAAGGGAGTCTATATCCTGCCCAGTTTTGAGGACCTGGACAATGCAGAAACAGGTATTTCTAAAACACGCTTATGGCAAAAAGTTTTTAGACTGTCACTAAAGGAATTTAGGGGTTGACTTTTCTGTCACCCCACACCTGCAAAGCATGTTTGCGTCCACAGGACAAGCTAAGTTGTGTGCTAATTTTACCTATGAGTTAGTATCATTTAATCTTCTTTCATTCTAGAAATGCATCAAAATTATAGCTTTGGCTTCCCTTTTTGTCTATACAGTGCTGCACCTAGATTTCATAGCTGGTCCTCAAAGGAAGATAAATGCACCAGCCCAATAAAACAGCACCACTGTAATACAACTCTCTAGTAACGCCTACTAAAGTATTGGTCAAGTATTAATGACCAATTCTGCCTACTTGCTTAGGAAGGAGAGGGACCTTTCTGCTGATCAGTGAGGTTTGTTACAGTCTCACATACTCAATCTAGAGGCAGCTCCACCAGTGCTGCCAGATATTGTCAACTTGGATGACTCCACATAGAAAAATTTAGTGATCTTTGAACAATTTTTACTTCTTTTTAATTATTATTTGAAAATATAGAAATTCAGTGGACTATATCTGAATGTCTACCTTTGCTAACTGTCCATTCCCTGAAGTACATATTTTTAGATCTTGATAAAATGTGTTTTCATATCCAATTTTTGAATCATACATTGGGTCATTTCTTTTTTTCTCAGATGAAAATTTATATTATTAGGCAACATAGTGAGGTACTTGAACTGACATGTTTTTTTTCAGGCAACAGTAGAGTAGTAAATGGTTTATTACAAAAACCTAAAAGAAAATTTTCTTAAACCAGTGTGCTTGAATTCTTTTCCCCTCAGACAAAAGATGGGGTATAGATATGACTGAAAATACTCTCCTCTCTCAAGGTATTGGCAGTACATTCAATTCATTAACAGCCAGCTGGCCAAACAACAGGCATGGAGAATCTACAAATTGTATATTCCACAGTGGGAATACGTAGACAGTATCTTGATCATATGTAGTATCTGCAGCTGGGAATATAATCCAATTGCTGGACTTCAGTGTCTCCTGTGGCTTCATCTTTTTTTCTGTTGGTATGAAATTCTCAGTATGCACAAATATTTGTGCTAACTCAAAAGAAAATATAAGTGGAGGGAAGGCAGGACTGTGCCCATCTATCTGTGTTGCCATAGTTCCTACAGTATCATATTGCTCTTGCTGCTGAACAAACATATAGTATGAGAAGAGGCCTTGCCCCAAGGAAATGGCAAGTGGATGCATCATTGTCACACAAGGAAAACGTAAAAACTCATGTTAAAAATAAGCATATGCTTTAAGTGTGAGAAGCAAAAACAAAGAAATCCAGAACAAAACAAACACGCAAACAAAAAAAAAGGGAAAAGAGTTCAAATTATTGTAGAGTCTACTCACTCCAATCATAACCTTATATGGTGCAAAAAAAAAAAAAAGCAGTTTTGCCTTTGAGACAAAAGCTTTAAGTGCCCTCTTCTGTGATGCCAGCTGGTAGTACTGAACTCTTTTATCTTAGAAATAAAGAATTAAATCACTTCAATGAACATTTAACCTTAGAAAATGCAGCAATCAGTTTGAGGTCTTCTGGTACTTCTGAACTAGACACATTAACTTTATTTCTCAATAATAATCTCATTTGTGTGTTTCCCTTTTATTTGTTTCATCCCATTATTTTGCCTAATACTCTCGATAAAACAAAAAGTAAAGCCTCACTAACTTTCTGTATTCACATGCATTTGAAAAATAGTACTTCATTCATGACACTGACACCTCTTGGGATCAGTTCAATGAAATCACAGTGTTTCACCTGAGAACTGCAAAGTACAATAATATTATTTTGCCTTCATATTATTATGGAGGCAGCTTTGGAATATTTGAAAATTAGATTGGAATAAAATATACTCTGCTGTTGGTTTGTGTGTATATGTGGTGTAAATAGTTGTTGCAATATTTTATTGAGAGGATATTTTATCCCTTATGACTATTTTTTAAACTTTCTATATCTTCTTTTTTTGGTGAAATCTATCTCTGCTGTCAATACAGTTATTATAGACTAGGTTTTTCTTGTTGTATTATTATGTGACACCAAGGAATAACAAGTGGTAAATTATCTTTTACTGAGCACCATCAGAAAGGAAATTCCATGTGCCTGCATCTTCTCTCACCACAGTCTAAAGAACATTTCCTTACCTCAATGACACTTCAGTTAGCATGATGATGGTAAGAGGTATTTTGCATCATTAGATAGTTTAGGGGTTTTGTAAATCATACTTTTCTATTACAGTTTGAATGGATTAGATAATATTCTTCCCATGATGCAATGAAGCCGACAATTTTTATCTCTCACAAGTTTGAATCCCGTAGCTGAAACGTACACTAGAAAAGACATATTTGCCCGTGTCATTTCAACTTAATTCTATTTAAAACTGTTTAATTTAGTGGTATTTAGAGTCTCAGAATGCAGATATTCAATAGAGACTCTCTCATATTTCAAATGTGTAAAATGTAGTGATGCAGAGCCTGTTCAAAACACTGGTTGTTACAGGCTTTACTTTGTGGCATCCTATTATGCATCTCTTTTTTAAATTGTCAAAACTGTTTACACCCTGTGATCAATCTTTTGTGATGTACATCTCATTTTAAATGTATAGAAGAGGAAAAAAAGTCAATGTTTTGACTTGTTGTGCTTTACAGTGCAGAAAAAGCAGACTCTTGGGCCTACTTTGCAGACAAGACATGGAAGAAGAGAGCTGGGAAAATGAGAGCTGGGAAAATCAACTCAAAAGGTGAATCAATAAACAAACAGTGCTGGTGGAGTTGTTGTTTCTTATGGAGCCTCATTACTTTCACTTGCAAGAACATTTCAAGGCAGATATTTTTAGGAAATTAGAGGTAGTTCTGACAAGCATGCTTAAAAGACTGATAGATTGTGCCTGTTTTGAACCTCAAAGCCACTTTTCTGTATCAATATTCAGTAGGAATACACACTGACAGTCACTACCAATTATTATTACTATGTACCCAAACTAATTTGTCCTTAACAAATTAGAAGTTCGTGCACACAGAACTCCCTTCTAGTTAGCATTGATGTGTATGATCTGTGATGGTCCTTAGTTGATGAGATCAAGGGTATTAGTCTTGAGAGCTCAAGGAATAGGGACACCAGGGCCTAAGTGGGCTGTGATCTTTCTTGCCTTTCTGTCCTCACTTATTGTTGCTGTTTTGTGCTGCTCTGAACAAACTGCTAATAGAAAGATTTCAGTGTTAAAAAGAGTTGGGTGGTATTTGATAATGCAAAATTAGGCTAAGATAAACATCTGACTATGCTTTGTCTCATGAAGGGACAGGCATTCAGATAATAAATCGTGCTAAACTTTTCATGAAGGACATAAATGATTCCAAAAGGTTTCAGTCTAACACTCTTTCCAACCCTCTTGCCTCAGGTAATGATTGATAGTGTCTGAAACCCCTGGAAACCCTTTTCCATTGCCTGCTAAAAGTACTCATATGAAAGATGCTTTCTGCAAAACTCTATTACAGCCCTGAATGAGCTGTTAGATTGGGCAATTAATGAATGCTCCCATTCTTTCGGTCTGATTTTTTTCCAGTGGTTCAAAGTTTTGTATATAAATACAGTGATCATACTAAGTAGACACATGAGACAGTTAAAAATCTTCATGCCCACTTCATGTCACCATCAGAAGATTTGGTGTACTGTCTTTGGTTAGCTCTGGTGACACTTAAAAATCTGTGTTAAAGCCAATTTAAATATGATGTAGTTAATAAAAAGACTATTTCTAAAAGTATTTCCCTTTTCTAAGCCATCTTTTTTAGACACTTGTGAAAGAGTGTAATGCTGTGCTATCTTGTAAGGATAGAAGAAAAAAAAACCAACCCAGTAAAACCTCAGGTCTCTGTATAGTTCTGATTAATCAACATGGTGTGCAGAGTCTCCAAATCCAGGCTATGGAAGCTACCCAACTATAAAACAAACTATAAAAAAATAGGCAGCAGTACTGCACTTTTTTTCTTGTGTCTTCTCTTGATGACATGCAGAAGCATTGTTTCTTTTTAGAAAATGGGAAACTGAGGTGGGAGATCAGTGATTTGCACATGAACACATTCAAAGGTTATAACTGAACAGGGAAATGAGTGTGGAGTTCTAAATTTTTGGCTTAGAGCTTTTAAAACCTTAGACCCATTTGTTTCTTGGATATCACTCCTACTGCAATTATATTTTTAAGTTGCATATTAAAAACCCTATGAGAATGGCCACACTGTTCACATGATTAACTAGAATGAGAATAATGAGAATAGTACAAGTATATTTCCTCCCTAGTTGCTGCTCAGCCACCAACCACTTTCTGCATGGTTCCTGATCAAAACATCTTGATTCAGGTATGGCCTGTCTGCTTATCAATCCTTAGCAGGTGTTTCTTCTCTGTACTTGCCAAGCCTTCTCTTAAAAATGGTGAGTTTCCAACATTCATCTAGCACCTTGGAAACTACTAGCCATTATGAGGAGAAATACCTCCTGCAATTTTCATCCTTAGGCTAAAGGAAACTAAAAACAAGGCATCATCTAAGCCATGTCTTTGCTGATAGTCAAAGGAGGATTAGACAAACTAATTCAAAATTGGGTTTTGTCTCTTCTAACATCACCTCTGAATTTAATTTTTAAATTCAGTAACTATTTTTCATTCATCTGTTTCCTCAAGGTCCGAGGTACCTGAGACATAATATTGAGTCTGAGTTGGCTTTCCCTCTAATTACTAATGGTCTTTTATTTCCCACTTTTTGAACACCACCAGATAGGAAAATGCCAGTTTACAATGGAAATAAAACTTGTGAACACACAATGGCCTGCAAAACTTATTTCAAACTGCAAATGTGGTGATTAATCTCTATTTGGTATAAAGGAAGAAAAGAAACAGACAATTTAATAATAACTGAGGTTCTCATGCTATGCCTGTAAATAACAGATAAATTCTCTTTGTCCTGCGTTGTTTTAATCAACACCATCCCAGTTGTCTGGTTGAAGAAGAAATTTAACTCTGTTAAGATAAATGTATGCATTTTTCCTCTGTCTTGGCGAAAACTAATTCATAAGAACTATGGGAGCTCTGACCAGTTCTTAGAGGTCTTTAGCATTCTAATTTTTCTAGCTGTTGAATTTAAATTGTGCCTTTTAAAATAATTGTATGACTTACATTTAGTAGGAATTCTAAGGATAGATCACATGATGATTTTTATCTTTGAAATGGCAATTTTTATTGATCTTGTTTTTAAAAACAAACTGGCTTATATTTCAGTTCAGTTCTTCCATGAATTGAGATGTAGCCTCCACTTAACACTTTAGATGAGTAGTGGCTTCTACCTCTAATGAAAAGTTGTGATCTATTTCATCAGGCAGTTTATCATCAAAAAGTGAGCTGTAGCCCAATAAATAAACTGTGGAGTCTGCAGAAACCAATACAATATTTGAATGTGCTAGCAATACCCCAGAAAGACCTGAAAATTAAATGTTTTAAATAGAATAGAATTCGAAGCTGATATCTCAACATCCTAGAGACCAATTAAAAGAATAGAGAAACCCAGCTGAAATAGGACTCATCTCACATGATGACCCTCCAACAGCTAACAACACAGTGTTCATCCATGCTCAGTGGATATTACAGGTGATTCCAAGTTATCATGCCAGAAATCTTTAACTTTCAGAAATATGCCTAAAGCTAAGGAACAAGTTGATATCTGATGGTTTTTCTCTGACTAAAGGGGAATCCTTATGTCTAAGGTAGATTAATTACAGATTTTTGTATTGTTCATGGGGGAATAGGATATGTCACACAGTTTTGTTCAGTAATTGTGGACTAGCATGGGAAAAGTGACAGAACTGGCATGCTACAAAAAGACCTTCACTTTCTCAGATTAATGAAACTGCTGCAAAATTTTTTAAGGGAAAAAGATGCAATGGTATGTTGTAAGTAGTAGATATGAAGATAGTGGCTGAAGAATTGCAGAAGAACTGTACAAGACTATTGCTGTGGCTGGGAAATGGTAAGTGAAACTCACAGTAGGTGAATGTCAAGAAATAAAACTAATGAAAGAATTGTGCTGCAAATGGTGAATCTTTAAGTGGTAATTGCCATTCTGGAATTATATTATGGCATTAGCACAATCTGCCATCTGAAAATATCCGCAATGAGTTAGCAGGCTTGAAAACAAGCACTCCAGATGATAAGAAGAATTAAAACATAAACAGAAAATAAAACAGAATAAAACAGAATAATTATTCTAATGAATAAATCCATGACAAATCAACAAATCTACTCCTTTGATATTCTTTGTCTGTAGTCCCCGATCTAATAGAAAGAACATACAAGGAATTGGAAAGAGTCAGGGGAAAAGGAAGATCATGAAGCTTAAAATTGCTTCCAATTTGAGGAAAAATTGAATATGAAAGGACTATTTCACCTGGGGAAAAAAAAAATCACAAAAAGTCACACCAGTGTCATGTTCCATACACAGAATGATGAGGCCTTGATGGACATTGATCAGCTGTTAAAACCTAGAAGTGAAACTAAAGATTAGCCTAAGAGTGTCATTATCAATTTATAACATTTGACTTCATTTTTTTTTCAATCAAAATTCAAATAAGGTAAGAAATTTCTTTCTAAAATAAGAAATAGCTATTCATAGTCATATTTCATTGGGTGAAACAGTGGTAGAAAAGCTGAGGACATATGAACAGAAACAGTATTATTTCTTCTTCTTTCTCTTCTGGGGAGTTAATATTGATTGTCAATCAAAAGTCAGGCAGACACAAGGTGAGCTTGTGATGTAAGTGTCCATAATATTACATATTTAATTAAAATGACATTGTGTTATTATTACTTAGGCTTGAACAACTTAGCAAATGCCTTAATACAATCATAAAGAGATCCACTCTCTTGCATAAGTTTTGGCTTGTGCAAAATCATGAAAGCAAAATTTACTAGTATCTATTTAAACTAAGAACATCAAAATTAAAACAGGTATAAAATGGTCCCAAAAGCTATAGTCTCTGGATTTTTCAAACAAAATTTTAATAGGAAATCAATGAATAAATGAGAAAATGGCTGTTTCCTTTAGAGCAGTGGTAACCATAGAAACCAAACCCAGGGGCTATTTTAATTCACAAACCATTTTTGCGTCAAAGCTAGGAATTTTCTGAACAAATTGATAGGTTTGATCCTGCAATGGGCAGCTGCAGTTCAGTTTATGATTGTTCCAGATGCAGTGACCAGGGCCTTGCCAGTGCTGCATAGCTATCAAACAGCCTTTGGAGAAGAAAGAAGAGGAAGGAAAGGGGTGTCCAGGTTATTCACAGATGAGGTAGATGGCACTCTGGGTATGGTGCAGCTTCCCAGACCTGGGGTCAGTGCCAGGCAAAATCCTATCTCTGCTGAGGACAGCTCCAGCTCACAGCTCACACCAGTCTTGTGGGAGCTGCTGTCTGTCCCACGTCAGAAACATTCACTGCCTCCAGGGACAGCAGAATCTCGTGGCCATGGTCACTACTATCGAAGACAGAGCTGGTGTCAGGCTATCACTTGGTGTAACAAAGTTATGCCTTCCCAAACAAAATGGATTTATTGACTACAGTCCCTTGTGCAGCTGGAAG
Organism: Alaudala cheleensis; assembly: GCA_013398995.1. Classification (NCBI taxonomy): domain Eukaryota; kingdom Metazoa; phylum Chordata; class Aves; order Passeriformes; family Alaudidae; genus Alaudala; species Alaudala cheleensis. The sequence goes on along the minus strand of VWYE01027211.1, from coordinate 17,841 downwards.
CAAATGAATCCATTACTTCCAGAAGTTTATAGCAAGGTGGGGGGAGGTTCTGGTTTAACATAAGGAAGACTTTTTTCACTGAAAGAATAGTTAAGCATGGGAGTGGGTTGTCCAAGGAGTTGGTGGAGTCATCATGCCTGGAATTACTCTAGAAACATGGACATGGCATTTGTTGCTATAATTTAGTTTTCAAGGTGATGTTCATTTAAAGGTTGGACTCAATGATCTTCGACGTCTTTTTCAATTTTAATGATTCTATGATTCTACAAAAAACACAGCCCCAGAACTGCCTAGAAAGTGAAGGCCCTTTCTAAAAGTTGCTTGGCACAGAGTATGAACAAAACTACTCTGAAATGCTGAAATATAGAGTTGATTTATAATGACTTATTCATAATGTAGAAAAAATATTGTTGCAGTTAAACACTGGATCAGAAAACCAGAAATCAGAGCAAATAGTTGTGTTTGGAACTGATTTTATTTCTTTGGGAAGAAAGTTCTAAGTTTCTGATTTTGTTTTTGATGCTTATAAAAAGAGAATAATGGTCCTCATATGCTTTTAGACAAAATAAGTGTTATGGTTTATCAGGAACATATGTAGGCTGAGTACATTCATTGAGGTTTTTGGTTCTTTTAAAATGCACATACTAAACTATGTTTTAAATATTTAATGTGTTTTAAAATTTCAAAAATATTGGATGCTGATTGGTTTTGCTCCATTAGCTGAAACAAAATGTTCATGTGTCTCCATACATAGTTACACTGTGCCAAAATATATTGCAAGAGAATAAAACCAGAGTAAATCATAGTCCAGTGGACTGAAAAATGCCATCATTTTTGCTTGTCCCCTTTCCAGTTTCTAAGACTAAAATTGGCTGGGGTATCAATAGGATAATGAGATATTACACATTTGTTCAATTTTATGTGGGTAATCCTGATTATCAAAAAGGCCAGAATTACCACAAAATTTAAAAATCACTAAAAGTATGAGTTATTTAAACTGGTCTTCCTTGCCACATAAACATGCAATTTATTTCCTGTTGCACACTGACTTTTTCCTTTTACTTAGAGTAGTGTATGCATCAAAATATATCTCTGTCATCACAGATTCTTGAGAATACCAATCCATTTTATGCCTATGCCTAAAGGTGAGACATTGACAGAAAATATATGGATAACTATGGGTTTAGCTATGAACAGTGGTCATGCAATTCTTTAGTTAGAATTGCTTGAGTTGGCCTTGAATTTAATTAGGATTATGCAGCGACAACTAATTTAAGCATTGTAAAAATTCACAATTAATTAGCTGAAATTCTTCTCTCATGAAACATAAAGCCCCTGCTACTGTGTTTTTTATTGTGAATAAAACAATGTTCCATCCATTTATCTTTGATCTCTTGAAAGATGAAAAATTGTTCATTAGAACATAAAATATATTGATGAGTTTTGTCCTAAAATCTACAATCCACATAATTATTGATTGAGGCATTAACTGATACTTTCATTACATTCCTGTGAGATTATATTCAGAACTGCAGTCCTGTACCCATCGATTTTCTACATCCTCTTTGACTATTTGAAAAATATTTCTTTCAATCAGCTGCTGAATGTCACTACTTGGTAATTACTAGTTTTGATGAACAACAAGGAACTATATGCATTTAATATTATAGGGGGTAAAAATAAATATAGTTTAGTTATAATTTTAAAAATTATTTCACAAAAAATAGGCTACTTAATAGAAAAAGTAGCAAGTTATAGAATAATATGCTTTGAAACCTTATGAAATTATACTTTACTCTCAGGAATAAAGAAGACAATTTTTTTTCTCTATCTATGAATTGGTTGATTTTGGAGATTTTTTTCAGATCCATTTTACTGATAGTAATGCACATATTTTATTAGCACCTCTTAGTAATTAATCCATTTTCTCTAATAAATGTGACAGAAAATAATTTATTTAAACTGAAAATCCCATAAACTCACACATTGAATACTCGTGATTAAATATTTAGAGGAAGTGTGTAGTAGAAAGGAACAATTTGGCAGTCACAATTTTTGTAGCATTAATGGAAGGAAAATGGAACCAAATATATTATAATCCTAAGAACATCTAGAAAAATTAGAAATAAAAATTTAAAGTCGTCAAAAACTGAAACACACATCTGAACAACTTTGATGGAAAACAGCAGTACCTCTCCAAGGTAGTCAGTGACTATGGCTTGAAAAAGTGATATATCTGTATTTAGGATACGTGGCAGCGAATGGATCCAACAGTCCAACAGTCACATGACATGGTATGAAGTCCATCTGAACTCTTTTTTACAATTTTGAATTAAGTCAAAACTTTCCTAGATGGTAAAAATTTCTCTTATAGTTTCTATATGTCTGACTCAATAAATGATCAGATACTACAAGACACTGGGGCCCTAAACACCCTGAATTCTATGTGTTTTAGCTAAACTAACATATACATAATGCTGACTTCTACTACATCCAGATTTAGGGTAGGCCTCAGTGGGGTCCTGTACTCCACAGATCTGACAAGAACAATTATGGAACCAGAGAAAACCAATTAGAGTGTGACAATATGCTTCAATGATCCTAGCTAAGCTAGTCAAGCTCCCCTGAAGTCAACTATCTGCCAGATATCATGGAATACACACTGGATGATATGACAGGGAGTAAGTGAATTAAAACACACAGATTATTAAAACTCTGGTGACTTTTATCCAGTGTGATGTTAGAATAAAATAATAATTGTATAAATTGATGGGACACTTTAAGCCTTAAAAGCCACTTAAATCATTACAGATTTTTTTTTTTGTTGGATGCAGCTGAGTTTGAGACAAAACAGCTAAATTCTGAATGAAATGCAAAGTTTTATTTAGATACATGTAAATCCTACACCTTTAGCATGTTACACTGAAATGCAGAATTGCAGGCAATTTCTATTTATAAAATGCATCTTGTTGTCTCTCTTGAGCTCATAGGCAAAATGGCAAACGACTTCAGCAGAACCAAGATTTCATTCACACTGTCCCGTAATTTACCCCTTAGCTTTGACCATTGTTGAAATCTTTAAGGGCAAATTCTTGACTTAGGAAATATAATGACAAAACTCACATAAACCTAAATAAATCTAACATTTAATCCTAAAAGTTCAAGCAGAAAATGCTGGGTGATGCATCAGTGAATGTCAGACCAACTATAGGCTTGGGCAGATATGTTGCTTGTTACTCTTCGTGACTCTACTACAAGCAAGTAGAGGCTATAAGAAAAAAAAAAAACAAACCAAAACCAATGAAAATTTAATTAACTCAAATAACATATACTTACACAGCAGATTAGTGGCAAAAATATTTGAATGCTCTTTCATTCCTATAGAATAACAATCTCAGAATATCAGACTTTTAAATCTCCTGTAACCAGTCGTTCTGTATTCAGCTGTGGAAGGAAACCTTACTACTTAGAACAATGTACACAGTGCACTTTCATTTGAAAACTGTAACATTGCAAATAAATGTCTATCTGCTTTTCATACAAGGTTGATACTTAGAAGAGAGCTGTTAAGCAGATTTCTCATCATCAGACAGCTGTAGTAGCCCAGGCTTCTGCAGGAATTTGTTGACTATGTTTACCAAGTTGCATGTAAAAAAAATTAAGAAAAGAAAGCTGAGAAACAGGTGGGAAAAAGTAGTGCATACTGGGAACTGAAATAAATAGATTAAACATTGAACAAAACCTGTGATTTGGGAGAGGTAGCTCAGATAAGATTGGTGTAAACCCTGGTCCTGTAGAAATGTCAAAACCCTCATTATTTTTTAAAAAAGTGAAAGTTTCACATCAGATTTTATCAACAAATCAGGGCTGGAATATAGTTCTGCCTTTCAAAATAACCCAGGGGAATGAGACACAAATAGAACCTGGACCTTGCACCCAATCTGCTAAATTCACATGATCTGTGAAGAAAGGATCAGTGTTCTGGTCATGAGCATATATTTGCTGTTACAGAGACAATATTTTTGGGTTTGAACAACCTTGTAAAAGAGTTAAGCAAATATGTATACTTTCAGAAGCTTCTTGTTTGCTCAACTTTTCATTGCATCTGCAGTTAACTAGGGCTGCCCTGCGATGTCAGCCCAGAAAATACTGCACTGTTGAATGTCATTGGTGTTATCTTTGACTTGAACTCAGGCTTTGTAATATAGTGTGTGCTCTAGGTGCTAAGCTAACAGATAACCTTTTCGGGTGCCACACACTTAGATTTGTAGTTGGTATTATTCAAGTTTATTTCTTTCAATTAATGCTGTGCATTCCAGCAGATTTACTAAGATTATTTTTGAATTCTGTTTTCATTTTTAAATTTCTCCTTTCTCCATTTATTTTTGTTGACTTGCACTACTGACACAGGAATAAATGACTCAAATATTAATCCCAGCTATTTTAATAATAAAATAATTTTTTTTTTCTTGCATCACACTTGTCTTAAACTTTAGTGGGGAACTCTAACTTGTTGTAGTTCCCAGGCAGACATTTAAGGAAATCCTGTTATTTATAATGTTTAAAGTGCAGCTAGATGAGTGGAGCACCATATTGCTGATGCTGACTGTTTAATAAAAAAAAAAAAACAAAAAAAAAAACAACCAAAACCCAAAACAAATAAACCCAACTTAATCTTCTATGCCAGTTCTGAAAAACTACAGTTGAATGTGTCACTTGTTATCAAATATGGTAAGATATCCCCTAGTGATATTAAACTTTGCAACCTTACAACCTGCATTACTTATAAAACAGATGTTTAAACTTCTTGATGCATACAAGTGTGTGTAGAGTCACACCATTTTAAATCTAATTAGTGTTTAATAAGCCATAGGAAATATTGTCATTCAGGTCTTACAAATTAATCCTGATCTCTCAACACATGCTGATATTTTGAACCAGTAATTATTCTGAAACAAAAAAGAGGCCTGGGTTACTCTGAATTAACATAAACAGCTCCCATGATTATTTTATGTGCTTCCAGCAGAGAGGTGTTAATAGTCTCCTCATGGTTTGACAGGGAAAATGCTGTAAGAGTGGGATTGAAAATTGTTCTGCATGATGGTCAGCACAACTAATATAGATCAGACCAGAAAAAAGAACTGCAGAGCTTTCAGAATGACAGTCTGAGCTACAGTCATGTATCTTCTTTTCTAGTAAATTATATGCAAACAGAACCTGGAATCTGCTAATAAACCTAGGTCCTTTCCAGATCACATATTGGCAATTAAGATTCCATGCTGGAAATAATTGACAATTCTGTCAGTAATGTTTGTGTGAGAAGGTAATTCAGTCAGTTTTCCAGAGCTGCACTCCATATGTACTTCTAAGAAGAGTAATAAATTTTCACACACAGAGATGTAAATACATAGATACTCACACACAAAAAAACATTTAGATGTATATATATATATGTATTTATATAAAAACTCATGTAGTAACAGTCTAGAAAGAAGTTGGAAAACAACTGATATGTAGCTATGTGTCTAGTTTTCGGAACAATTAACAGAACACAAACAGAACATAAAACTTGTTATTGTACAACAGCCCTGCTCTCACCACAGGCTTGAAAAGTGGAAGGACTTCACAGTTGTGCTTTCTCCATCTGGATTTCCTTTAAATGAGAGAGGGAAATGGCTAGAATGAGGATGATAAATTAAATTCAATACTCACCATCAGTTAACACAATAATTTTCAATATTATTTCACTGGCATCAGCAACCTCTATGGATGATAGCATTTTGTCTTTTTTTTAATATTGTACAAATGTGTAATTTTTTTTGGCATCAAAATTTTCAAGATTGAAATTTCTAATTCATAGAGATCATTAAAATATAAAATCAGGACCTTTCAGTACCATTTTTTAAAATTATAATTTTCTTTAAATTCTTTGCATGATTTTGGAAAAAGATGAAGAAATGACAGTATAGGTATTTGCTGTCTAATTTTGATTAATAAATGAAGGTTTCTTTAAAATCATTGTTGAAGAGCATAAGAAGCAAAATTCATGTACTCATGGCAGATGACTTTAGCAGCTCACAAGAAAGAAAAATTGTGAGGCTCAAAGGATTGGGGAATTCTGAGGAAAATCTGTTACCCACAAATCTTTGAGTCAAAGATATAAATTGAGTCTTTTTTTTCAATTAAAACTTGATTCCTATCTATCTAATAACTGTATAGTAGTTTGTCCTCTTTCATTGTCTTCCCAAAGTGTGTCTATCCAAGGTGGAACACAGGATAAAATGAGCTGAAGGAACAAAACTAAACACCCAGACCAGAAGATCAGCAACAGATGGCAAGAGACTTTGTGTGTACAGTTTCAGAGGAGGCCTAGTTATACAGAACATATGAACACTAAAAAACTAGCAGCTGATCCAAACTGCATTGCATACTGAGTTGTGAGTGACAGACAGATTCTACCAGGGCATGACTACAACTGCCAGTACTGCTTGGTTTTCTCATGGCTTTTGAATGATCTTACAGATCAATCTGTCTTTAATAAGATTTTGGATGTTATAAAATTCTAGAATATACAGCTGTTGCAGTCTATGAGGAAAAAATGTGTCAGAACCTGTTTTCAGTTTTTCCCAATGTAGTTTCCATCAGTATCACCTTAATGGAATTGTATCTACCAAGTAGCTCAGTTTCCTGCCAAGCAAGCTTGCCAGAAGACAGTGTCACTTTGGATTTCTAACTGATGATAAAAAAGGTGCTTACAACAGAAAAAGGATTGAGACCTTATTGAAACAAGAAGTGCTTAGCCTTTTGTTTAACACATGCCAGCACCGCACATCAGAAAGTGTGAGCAGAGGCTGCCACACTTGATTGGCATCAGAGTACATCCATGGAAACCCTGACCAGTAGAGGTCAAGAGCTCTAGTTCTGAACTACCAATGCATTGGCTTCAATTCAGATGAGTTAAGGAAGCTAAAAGATCTGTATTAAAGGAAGCAAAAAATGATCCTGTGGTTGACCCAGGAGCATCTTTCTATACTGTTTTCTTTATACTTTTTCCACTTTCATGAAGACATAATGTTTACTTCATTATTTCATTGCATTAAAGCTCATCTGTCTGACCACTGTGTAAGTTCCAGTGGTAACAGAAAGAGTAAATACAGTTCATGAAAAAAGGTAAGCTCCAGTAGTAACAGAAAAAGTAAACACAGTCAATCATATAGCTCATATACCCCTTTCTGTTAGAGCTCTTCAGTGGCTTCTTCTAAAAGGTAAGTCTCTGAAATATGCAGCTTCTTTTTCTCTTCTATTCCTTCATTTCTAGAAATAAAATGTTATTGCATCAAGAAACAGATGTGAAGGGTTACAAAACGAAAACATTTTTCAAATATTTGGCAGTAGAGAAATAAGCTACTAGTATGCACTACTTATTTGAGGCATATAAGAGGAGCTCTAATTTCTAGGTACTTGCAGAGAATTAAAGTGATTCTTGAATAGACTAAGCAGCTGAGAAATTAAGAGAAGAGTTGAGGCGAATGATTCAAATCCACCTGCATCAGTCCTGAGCAGGAGTTACTGAAGCTCCCTGACATCTCTGAAATGAGTAATGGTTTCATTTCATTTGCCAGAAGACCAGAATAATAGTTTTCAGCCAATAAAGAAAAAAAAAATCTGTGTTGCAGAACCATCCTAAACCTCATAGCAGCTGGTCTGGGTTTTCTTTTGTTTAAGCATGCAGTGCAATGTCAATTTTAAGCCACCATTGGCCTGAGACAAAATTAAGAGAAAGTTTACACTCAATGTGCATGAGGGCTACTCATGAGATTAATTAATAAAGGTCTTGTGGCTGTTGCCTGGGATCTCAGTATCCTTTAATTATCCTGAAATTAAGATTAATGACTACAAAATATAATCTTTTATGATCAATTACATTTATTTTTAATGCATGTAAATATCAGCATCTATTTTTATTATAATTGTCATGTCACTCATTCATCCTTGGCAGCAGTGCTCATAAACATATTTGACAACATTCCATTCTCTTTCGAGTGAGCACTCCAAGTAGCACTGTACCTAACAGTGCTGGAGGGAATTCAGCTTTCTGCTTGCATCTGTTGCTGAACCAAACAAGCTTCTGAGCTCTTCATTCAGTAAATAATAGTGACTGGGAACTCCAGGTGAGAAAAGACTTTTTTTGACTACAGACTGTGAACTGGAAGTTCAGTAAGTAACTGGAAGCAACAATAAGAGTGCAACATGAGTGTAGATGTTGATAGAATCCTGCTGTAACATGCAGAGTTATCTTAGCCCTGCATTCCAGTTCAGAATTGGTGTAGAGGAGACTACCTGAGGAAGAAGTGTATCAAGATTAATTAATAAACATTTAAAAGACAAAAAAACCCAAAAAAAACCCCAAAAAACCCCAAAAAACCCAACTAACCAAACGAAAAAAGCCACCAAACCAACCAGTGTATTACTCAGAAGAATATGATTTTGCATGTCTTTATAGTCAAGTATAGCATCAGAGGGTAGTTTAGTCATGGCATTCCTCAAGTCTCAGTCCTGAAAATAGTTTGATGTAATATTTTCTTCAAAGAGACATGTACAAAAAGATAAGAAAACTGGTGACATTTTTAATTCTGATTTGAGAAGATCTGAGAAGCAAGATCTTTTGTCCATAGCAAGATCTATTGTCCATAGCAAGATCTATTGTCCATAGCAAGAAAAATCAGGATATTTATACAGATTTACCAGGTAACTGCAAAAGCTATAATAGCAGAAGCAGGAAAACCTTGTCAGGCCAAAGTTCAATAACATGAGGTTGAAAGTTAATAAAAGTAATTTCTCATATAATTTGGGAATATGTAGCTAGGAGTAGCAGCAAAGTGTGTATGCACAAGGTGATCAGAGGATGAAACCAATTCCCATGTAATCCACCAACAGGAAGATAAATTATAAAAAAAAATATGGCATTGTGTTTGATACTGGTATTTTTATATTTAAAATATTCCACAAAATGTTCATAATTCCTGTAGAAAGAATTCAAAACTTAATAAAGTCATCATTACTTACAGAAAAGACTGTCAGTAGGTTATGCCTGTAGTCTGCTTACTAGGTTTAGCCACATTAGTGAAAAAAAGCATAACTTTTCTTATTTAACAGTTTAATAGGATTAAAGAGTCAAAATGGACGAATGTTTTTCATTTGGAAAGAAGATAATGGAAAGAACATATCCTCTAAATCTTGTGCACACAGTGGGTAGTGTCTGTTGAAGCATATAAATCTGCTTATGTGATAGTGGAGGCCAGAGTTTGGTTTTTTGTTAAAAACCTGCTAACAATATCAAGTATTAACATCTTAACAATCCTTTTTATTTCTGATGTGTAACCCTTATCTGAACGTTATATATACCTTCATCTATTATATTCACCTGCTCAGTTTTCTTTCTGCAGAGAACTGTGAATGAGGTTGCAAAATACTTTAAGCTTCTTGAACTCGTAATTGTCTGCATCCCTTTGGGAATCTTGCCTAAAACTCTGGCCTTGACAGTCTGAATGATGCACAGTGTACTGAGACTTGATAAGCATTTCTAGCATTTTAAGCTGTTTTCCCGTTTATTTAGAATGACCTACATTTACCTATGGGTACAATGGCTTGACTGTTAATTGATTTATGGAAGCAAAATGACTCCTTAAAGGAAATTAAAAATGATAATAAGAATGGTGATTAGGTACTACATGGATTCCCAGTCTACTGCTAATTGAAAAAGAAAAAATCTCGTGGAAAGAGTTTTGCTTGGTATTTTATTGGATTTTAAAATCTTATAGTGCTCAATACATGGAATAATTAAGAGCATATCTCAGTTGATGAGAGAAATAGAAAACACTTCTTCAGTTCAATCCCAGGACACTTAACTCACAAGCAGGATTCCCTAGTTGTCCCCTCACATATAATTCTGTTCTGTAATTAACCTACTGCTTAATTAACAGAGCTTAGCAAATAGCTGTTGATGAATTATTTATTTGATGAATTTCACCTTTTTTTTCTTTTTCATAAACTGAATCAAAAGAGAATGAAAATTTTCCAAGATCTATTTTATTAGGTAATGTTTACAGACAACCTTGTTAAATTATTTTTGGTTTGTGGTTAATATTTCTTAAGCAAATGCTAGTATTTTTAATAATTCAGGTATCTGCTTTAACAAGTTTATTATTTTTAATACATTGAATGACCATGACGTATATAGCTAAAACCAACAGACTGATTGTTTGGGGTTTTTTTCCTAAGTTGTAATATTCATAGTTCATATTATCAATTGTCTTGTGATTAGTTCACCAATTAAGTGAGAAGCAGCAAAATATTAAATAGTAACTAGACAAAAGTAACTGGTCAAAAATTCTGAGTAATTAACAGTCAATTAAATTGAAATATATTATGTAACACACACTATCTACACATGCACCTGTTTACTCTATGAAAGCATATGTGGGACCATCAACATGATAGAAAAGAAGTATTTAAAACTATTTTAATTGGTCTATGATCTGAAGAGTTTTTTACCCTTGAGCTCAGTATTGCATATTATCACTGCATCCAAATATTGCTGAAATGTTTGGAGAAACCTCCGCTGACTTCAATATTGTTTGGCTTACACTATTAATTGGAAGTATCATTTTCCTGATTTAGAGGCAGTGGAAGGACATATTCTTATATTATAGAGCTCAATAATAGTGAATAGATACGTGACTTCAACAGGACTGCACTTTGATCCTGCATTAATTACTCCCAAATTCCTGTCTAAATTGTAGATGAAAATTCTCTCTCCAAGTGATGAGTCAGTTTATGCTTGAAGATGTCATTGAGGTGTGCCCAAATCACGTGTTCAGCAGGAGAAGTGAAGACTGTCAAGCCACTGAACAATTACAGGAGAAACCCCAACTTCGTCCTACAGCAAGGTAGGTGAGAAACCAGGAAGGAAGGAAGGAAGGGAGGGAGGGAGGGAGGGAAGGAGAGAGAGAGAGGGAGGGAAGGAGGCAGGGAGGGAGTCCTTTTGGGATTCTCATACCTTACAAGAATGAGAAAAAAATTACAAACTGGAGAAATCATGAGATTGGTACTTCAGTATCCATGAGGAGTAGATATGCTAAGTTAGAAATATGGCTGTGGTCTATTTTTGAGGTACAATTTTGCTTTAATCTGAGTTTTTGAATCATAATTATTTTTTCCTGAGTTGTCTTATGACTCACCTATCTCTGTTGGAGATGGATATTATGCAAAGAATGAGTCACGGAAGTTTCCATCCTACAGTTTCTGTCAGATCTTTCAGCTGCAATGGGTTTGCTGTGGAAAAACAATTAAATCTTTTAAATCCATAACTGATGTGATTATTAATAATGCAGCTCTGTGATATAGCTGCACCTATTTGGGTTTGCCTGTCAGATGTTTTCCCTTGTACAAGAAGAGGTACTTGATATTTGGTCTGCTCTAGTGTGTTAGTTTTAAGTTCAAAACCGGGTGGAAACACCAAATGATGTAGTGGTTTCACATTCACTAATTTTGCTTTCCCGGCCAATGCACCAATTAATGTGGTGGTTTTAGGGTTTTTCTGCTGTGAGATAGGATTAAGAGAAAGCAAACCAGACTCAGACTTAGAAGATATAAAGATAGTTTTATTCACACACACTAGAAGAAGAAAAAAACACAAATAATCAAAATGAAACTTTCAAAACTCCCCCTCCCCCACCCAACTTCTTTTCTTTCTCACAGACATTGTATAACACAAGAACTCAGAACCCAGGGTCTGCACTTCTGATAAAATAGCCTTTCGTCAACCTCTTTAGAGAGAGAAGCTTCTTCTGGTTATGGTAACTCTCTACAAGAAAGAAAAGTCTACTTGTAGCTCTTAGCTCTCATAGAAAACAGTTGCCCAAGAAAAATCTGTCTCTGTGGCTCTCCCACATCACGCAGCTTTTCTCATTAGCTGCACTTGGGCCATGGACTCTCTGCATTCTGGGGTGTTATTTTAAAATGAATAGTTCAGGTGCAAAGGANCATGGACTCTCTGCATTCTGGGGTGTTATTTTAAAATGAATAGTTCAGGTGCAAAGGATGTTCTTCATCCCATTCAAGGGCAGAAACATCTCTCACTTCTTCACTGGCACAGAGGCTTTTTTCTCTCTAGCACATCTCAACATCTGTTCAAATACCTCAGGGGAACACAGGGTCCCTGCTTCACTTAGTCCATTTCAAATACCTTTGCTCAAATGCTTTGCTCAATCTGAACAAGCATTTCCCCGGATCATGTTTTCCATGGTTTAAAGATATGTTCTAGCATATTACAGTTTGTTAACACATTTCACAAAAGATTTTCAGCTTAAGGTGTCTTCTCATCTCCTCATCTCTTTTAAGACAGAGCATCTCTTTCACAGCCCTCAGCATCTTCATGTGACCTAAATAGAAATGTCCTCACCATGACTTTCTCTTCACTCTAGAGAGGATGAATGTTTTGCAAGCCTCACTTTGGCAAAGAAAGAGTTAAATTTAGTTCTGGTTTGCATATGGTCCCGTGCTCTTGGCCAGGCAGCAGTGGCAGCTCTCAAAAGACTCTGAGGCCACATGGCGAAGGGGAGGGGAAGAATCAGGAACAGTGGCCGGGGTCACAGTAGCTCCGTTGGTAGATGAAGCCCTCACCCCCCTCCACCCCTCGGTCTCATTCAGGGCAGCTCAACCCAAGCTTGGAGCTGCTCCAGGTGGAAGGTAGGGGGTGGGAATTGGCTGCAGTTTCTCTTCCTCCACCCACAGCCACTGAAACTCGGTCTGAGTGGAGCTGGGGCATATATTTCCTCCCCTCTCCCTGCCCAAGAGTCACTGAGCCTGGCAGATGTTTTCAGTTAGGTGTGGCCCAGCTTGTCTCTTACTTCTCCAGAGGCAAGCAGCGAAAAGACAGAGAGTTCCCAGGGTTCACAGCTTGAAATGGGTATTCACAAAGCTGAACTTTACTTTCTTATTGGCTGAGCAAGGTGTCAATCTCAGGTCCTTGTAGGTAACTCTTTCCTCTTTAACTACAAGCTGTGCTAAACCATGACATCTAGGTCCCTACTAAATGTGTTCCAGGAGAAGGACCACCCTATACATGCAGGACAACTTAAAAACCTGTGTTGTGGGAGTCTGACTCTTCCATACACATTTTATAAGTCAAATATATTAGAATCCATGATGAATGACACTGTACATTTTTCTTGTATCTCTAGCTCTAATTTCAGCAATATTTTGTGTATTGTGTATAAAATTCCCCGGGAATATTTTATTTGTCAGTTGCTTACCCACTGATATATCTAAAATCTAGAGGCACCAAAGCTTTTGCTGATAGCTTTCCCTCTGCATCCTTTATGCACTGGTTGGGCCCTGGTAAGAGAATCCTTCTTTCACTTGGAAGAATTCTTTTTTCCATTTGTATCTGATCTAGGTGCTACAGACAAACCCTGGGTTTATAGTGGAGCTAGTTTCTAGCAAAGAGATGAGGATGACTGCAAGTTCCTTATGCAATCCCATAAATATAGCTGCATTTTCATGCAGAAAGAGATCTGATGGATGCCTTTATTCCCTATTCCTCTGTGCAGATAGGTATCCTCTTGCTTTAAATTAAATGCTGGGAATATTTTCCACTTACCTAAAAGTATGTTCCCCTTCATGCCCAGAAACAGTGTTTTTTTTCACCCAAGTGATTAATTCTTCCTCAAACATGACTGAGATTCACGCAGTATGATTACCTGCAGCTTCCAAACCTGTGTGCCTTCTCACTGCTGACTCTCTTGAATTTGGTTTTGCCTGTGATAAATGATAGTACTGTTTCATCCAACACTGTGGTTTGAGAACTCATTAGCAGGACGGAATCCAATTCACTTCTTCCTACTTTTGCTATTTTTCTACCTTCCTGAGAAATATCCTCCCTGCCTGTCTATAAACAACCCTAAGGAGGTCCTTAGTCCCGTCCCCTGTTCCTGGATTAAGATGTTATCATTTAAATAATTAAAAATTAATATTAAAATGTAATAGGTTCAAATACTCTAAAGAAGAAGAAGATTAGACCTCAGATCTGTTACTGATAGATGTTTACTGTTAACTTTGTGTTAACTTTGAAGCTCCTTAGGAAATTATCTAATTTCCCTGCTGTGTGGAGTGTGTACAGTGGGGGCATACATTGATACCTAAGAGCTCAGAATCATGAAATCTCAACCTAAGGTAATGTTCTTATGCTTTTGAACACATTTTGCATATTTCTCAACCCAGTTTTTCCTCTAGGCATTTAACTGCCTCCTCATTTAGTTCCTTGATCCTGTTTGACACCTGCAAATATTTCTCTCTGTTATGCAGAGAATCACATCACAGACCCAGAGGCTGGGCTCACAGCTTGATGTTTTAAAGATGCAATATTCTGTATTGAACCCCTCAGCTTTTGACAGAACTAGCCCAGCAGCTCTGTTTTGTGTCCGTATCATTACTCCACAGCAGTTGTTCAGCACAGTATTTTCCCAGTGCTGGGATTTCATACTACATTAGAAATGCACTTTACAGTAGGTGCCAAGTAACAGGGAGTCCTAAATGCATATCCCCAGTCCAAATTCACTTCTTAAATTGTCCAAAAACTCTCCCAGGACACTTAGATGTTCCCAGAAGAGTGCTGTACTCCTTTCTTCATCTCAGAACCCTAGCGTGTAATATTGTCCATATTGCCATGCATGGTGTCAGTCACAGTTAAAAAGAGAAGGGGTGGACTTTTTTAGTGCTGGCTATTCAATATCACCTATATCATAGTTAGGGTCATGATTTTTGATCAGGAAAATTCAGGGTGCCCAACCAGAAGTGCAGCATTTCTTCTTGCCTTGCTTGCTTCAGTGGAGGGAGGTGCAGATCCTATCCCCTCCTTCCCACTAGACCCTGCTCCCGATCCTCCAGGACCTTCCACACACACCCCAGTGCAGCAGATGGGTAGTAACTGAACTCAGCAGGGAGCAAATCATTCTCTCTTTTGTACAATCCTTTTTTTTTTTTTAATATTGTTGTGTTTATTGCAATTTCTTCAGTAAACCGTGATTCCAATCTATAATCTCTCTCAGTATTTTTTTCCTCCACTATTGAGAGGGGGAGGCTAGAGTTTTAATTTTTAAAACCAGCATAGTGTCTTAAAAAACTTACAGTCATTTCCTACATCTGACATGTAGTCACAAGCTAAAGGAGCAACTGAAATAAGAAACAAACAGAGATGGAGGAAAAGGGGACAGAAAGGGAGAGAATTTCAACTCTGAATTAAACAAATCAGATGTATTTTATTATTTTTTCCAAGAAAGAGTGCTCTGAATTTAACAGCAAAATCTTACTAGAGTTTCGAATTGCTGAGATTCTTTGGAAGGTACATGCAAAGTCAAGTGTATTGGAATTAATTTAAAATGTGGATGCAAATGTAGAAGAAATTAATGTTGTGTTAATTAATACTATTGACACTAATGTACTTGTAGGCATCCCTTTCTGCAAGAGAAATAAACATATATAAACAAGTCTTTTCCTTTCAATAACACTTAAAAAAAAACACAACAAAACCACAAAAACCCAGAAGAACTCAGTGAAAGATTACAACAGCAGTGGAACATTCCTAGTAAAGGTTTTACATTCAAAAGCATTTAAAAGGCAAATTCTCAAAAGTAGGCAGTAGCCCTGAAACATGAAAACTATATTTTTTTTAAATCTGCACACAGAGTAAAAATTATCAGAAAACAAGCATGAAGTGGAAGTTTTCTTCCCTAGTTCAATTAGAGAATAAACCCTTCTTTAAACCTTCTATGAAAGAAGAAACCGATAATTTTGTCACAAGTACTTGCTAAAAACATCCACATTTATGTTTTGGTCTGGAAATCCATGTTCTCTAGCTTTTCCTTGAAGAGGAATCACTAATCAAAAGAGCTTGAATACCCAATGACAATGTTTTGTGGGCCATTTATATATGTAAAAATGAAGCTGGGCACAGTAGCACATATCATAATAATCTGAAAATTAATATTTTCAGCTGCATTCCTCTTATATGTTCAAGATGCACATATCCCCTCTGAAATACTTATCTTTGTAAGGAGTGATAGCAGGAATGGATGGGGCTGAAATTATCCTTGCACTACTTGGAAATCCTAATGTTTCAGTCATTGTCATCTGAACCTTCTTCTGTAATTGATGTTTATATCTGCTATTCTGCTCCAAAAAACCATTGGCCAGTGGTGGTGACACTCACATGTGGGAATGCTAGAGTAGCCAAGAAAAATCAGTGTAATTCAGGAGGTAGTGAAGGATACTGAAGTTAGGTATCTCATTGATGGTTTTAGTGGCAGATGTGGATAACAGAGTAAGATGTGTTCCCAAGGGAGTCTGGAAAGATGATCTTCACGATGGGCTTAACTCTGTAGGCTATGGTTATGGGTAGGGAAAAAGGAAGTTGGAGATACCTTTAATTAGGTCAATTCTTTGTATGATCTTCTATTGTAAACATGGGTGGGTCTTTACACCCTGTTTGGGTACTGGTCTAGAGAAACTCCTAAAAGCCAGTGATCTTGACCTGGAAAATCTCTTAGCTATAACCCTGGTCTTGGAGAGCATGGTGTGTAGCAAAAAAAATGGATTTTCATACATGTTCCCTGGTTTCATGAATAATTATTTTACTTCCATTGGAAAGGTAAGTTGGTTTTATCTTGCTGTCATAAAGTTCTTAAGTTATAAGCAACTACATTTAATTACCAGCCCACAAAATTTTATTAAACATTTAATGTCAGTATTTAACCCTAAGCTAGGAAACATAAGAGGAAAAGTTAATTTCACTTTCATCTAGCTTTCCAAATCAAGAACAGTTTGCTTTAAAAGCTTGCAAAAAGAGTGAGTGATTAATCTTGGTCTATTACATGATTTCTATATATAATACATTTTATGTGCTATGAAGTTCTAGGTTAACTGTTTCGTGTAGAATCAAGTGGACCATAGGTCTCATCTTACTGATTTCAATGTTACTTTTTCATTCAGAGATATTTTCTTGCAGGTGTGACAAGCTCTCTGAAACAAAACAATGTTATTATATTGCAAAAATAAAAATAGAATTAAAACATTAGTGATGCACTCTTTGCCTAAATACTATCATTAGAATCACCTGCATCTCATTTTACATTCTTCAAGAAAAGTCACAAAATATGTTGACTAATTAACAGGAGAAATAGCATTAGAAAATTTTATTACTGCATTCAAGAAACATATCTGAAAAAAGAAAAAAGTTTGAAAACATGGAATTTATACTTCTAATATAGAAAATTCCAATCCACAAAATTCAGTGGACACCACCTTGAGGATTCATTGTCTTTGGATTTAAAGCATTGGGTTTTCAGAGACCTACTGGCAGCTTGTGAAAGTACTGAAAATTCAGCTTGGAGGGGTACACTGGGATCATGCACATAATTGTTTATGGCTTCTTCCTTCAGCAATTTCATCCATAAACTTTACCAGCTGTTCAGCTATATAGGCACCAAGGGTTTCGAAAGACTATCTATACATAAATATTGGTTGGAGAATTGGGCACATATCTTAAAAGTATGTTCTTGTCTTGAAAATAAGTAAAAGTTTAAACAAAGTATAACATAAAATCCAGTGGGAAATTGATGATGGAAATAAATAGTTATTTTGGTGCTTTTAAAAAAGAAAATAAATTTTTCTCTTAAATATCATGGAAAGGACCTAAAGAAATAGAAAAGACTTGGTAAAACCCTCCTATTCACTACAAATATATTTTATATTATATTAGTTGGATTATGTCTATTTTGAGAG
>VWYE01027197.1:76371-99851 GCA_013398995.1 Alaudala cheleensis | reverse complement strand
CCTTCTCCTCCTCGTCTTCTTCTTCTACTCCTCTTTCTCCTTCTTATTCTTCTTCTCAATTTCCTTCTCCTCCTCCTCTTCCTCCTTCTTCTTCTCCTCCCTTTTCTCAAACACCAATCCCGCCCTCAAATAACAAACCTGCACAAACACTGCTCAAACGGGGTCCCCGATTTTTAGTTTTTTCCCTCACAACCGCGGTTCATGTGGTCAAAGCCGCCTCAGGCCGGACACGGCTGTCCCGACACCGAGCCCTCACTGTGCCTTCCTGTCGCTTACGAAGCCTCAGCTGCTCTTATCACACCCTTTATCCTTTTCTTCCTTGTCCTCCTTTCCACTTTTCTTTCCCCCTTCCCATTCCTCCTTCCACTCTCCGTTTCTCCTTTCCCCTTCACCTTTCTCTTCCTCCTTTTATTTCCCCATTCCCCTTCTCAGTCCCCTTCTTCCCCCTTTTTATTTTCCTTATCCCTTCCCATTCTTCCTCCTCCTTCCCCTTTCTCCTTTCCCTTTCCCCTTTGCCACTTTCACCTTCTTCCCCATTTTCCCTTTCCCCTTCTCCTTCCCTGTTCTCTTTCACTTTCCCCTTTCTCCTTCTCCCTCCCTATCTCCCCTTCCCCTCCATCCCCATCTCACCCCCAGCACACACTTCAGTTTTCCCTCCTGAGGAAGCAGCCAGGCTGAGGAAAGACCTCCCCATCTTTAGCACAACCCCAAAATCTTCACTTCTCACACAATTTGGGCGTTGTTACCAGAGAATCACAGAGGGATTTAGGATCAGGGGCTCCCTCAGGAGCACCATATCCATACTGAACCTCCACCAGCACCACAGCTGCAGCCCAAAATCCCACCCTCAGCCTTCCCAGCACTCGGATCCCATCCACAAACCCCCAGATCCTGCAGATTCCCTGGTATCTGTCCTGTGTGAGCTCTGCCTGGCCACACAGTGGAGGTGGGGAACGGAGGGGATGTCCTTGAGCTCCCTCTGCTTTATGTTCCAAAACGCTTGGATGGACAGGAGTGGGTTTTGAGGAGGTTTAAGCTGCTGAGGAAGCCCAAACCCCTCATTTGGAGGCAGAGGAGGCAGAGCCTGATGCTGTTTTCATTTCAAGCCGAGTGAGGCACAGCCTGGAGCTCTGCCTCCGGGACAGCTCCGGACAGAGCAGATCAGGGATGTCCTGCTTTGGAAAACTCCTCGTGGAGCAAAGGAGGTGCCTTCCCGATGTGCCAGCGCTCTCCTGAGAGTGTAAAGCTCAGAGCCGAGGACAGCAATGAGCTGTGACAGCAAACACCGCCCGGAGCAGGATAATGAGAAGCTCCTGGGAGCTGGAACTCCTCGGTCCGGAGCGCTTTGAGGGAGGGCTGGGACTGACTCGCAGCCAGAATCACGATGGGAAACCCCGCTGGCCGGCACACGAGAGCGGCACTTCCCAGTTTAAATCACATCTGCTGCGATCCCAATCCCAACACATCCCACCAAAACCTGAGCGCGCCTGGGCGAGGCTGCCATCCTCAGGAGGAGCATCCCTGTGAGTGCTTTTGCCTTTCCCTGCGGGCGCGGCTGCTCAGAGCCGACAAAGGGGGCTGGCTCGGAGGGGGAAAGACTCCAAAAGAAGCCGCGGGGATGCCAAAAGAGGCTGGGTCCCGTCCTGTCACCCGGGCTGCGCTGCGGGGTCTGTTCACAGGCGCGATCCCGCTACCGAGCGGCACGGGAGCTTTGACCTGCTCCGTCTCCGACCTGGGCCGGTTCACCCCTCCTTAGGCGACCTGGTGACCCCCGGCTCCCCCGGGACCACCATATCGGTGCCGGCCTTAGCGCGGACGCCCGCTCGGCACAGCCCCCTGCGGCCCAGAACCCCCGGGCTCAGCGATCCGCCAGCCTCAGCCTCCCCGGAGCTTGGATTACAGGCACAAGCCACCGTGCCCGGCTGCTCCTCGGCGCTGCCTCGGCTCCCCATCGCTCCTCGGGAACTCCTCGGAGCTGCAGCAGAGAGCTGGGAGGAGCAACAAGGCGCTGGAAGCAAAATTCAGCTCTTCGAGTGAGCATCCAACACAACGCTTTGGTTTAGACAGGCCGGGTTATGCTGTTGTAGGAGGAAAATTGAAGTTGGTGGTGCTGCTCTGGGATGTGGCCAGAGAGAGCTCAGAAGGATTTGTGGAATGTCAGAGGCAGCCTGGTCCCTGCAGGTGTAAGGAGCTGAATGATCCTCAGCAAAGGCCATAAAAACAACAAAAACCTAAGGCAAGGAATGAAATCCAGGAGCTGCCTGCTTTTATCCATTCCCTGCAGCTGCCTAGGAACATTTCCACTAAGGATTTTTCATCTTAACTCTGTGTTTTGTCTCTGCCCCAGGTATCCCATGGCAATACCTGGCTGGTCCCTCTCCCCCATGGATGGCTCATGGGATTGTGTTTCTCCAGGGGAGGTCAAGGCCAGGGTGTCCTGCCCAGGACACTCCTCCTGCCCTCAGCAGGTGTCTGAGCTCTTCTTCAGCCCATCCCAAGCTCCTGCTGCAAAGTCCAGGGCCAAAGTCCACAGGGCAATCCCATCTCAGGCAAGGAAAATAAGATTTTCCCCAGTGCTGCACAAGCCTGGAGCCTGAAGGGTGTCAGGGCTGCATGGGAAAGATCCCAGATCTTGTTCTGGGCTCTTTTTATCTCCTTAAGGAAGAGCTGTTGGTGACAGCTGGAGTTTTGGCTAAAGGCATTAGGATAATGATTCAGGGGTCAAGGCATGAGGAGAGGGAGGCATCCACAAAACAGGGGAGAAAGGCAAATCATCCCCACAGAAATAACACTGAGCACATCCAGGCACCCCGTCCCACTGACACGGGGATTCTTCTCCCTGCCACAAACACACAGATTTTTCTTCACATGGAAAAACCATGGCAGGATGGATTTGAGAGAGCAGGGACATGAAACGACTGATTCCCCTGAGCAAATCTGCTGGGGATGGGCTCGGCAGCCTGAGGAGGGGGAGGGTCTGGCAGAGCTGTGCCCTGGGGCAGCACAAAACAACAGCTGAGATGGAAAATGAGCCCTCTCAGAGCTGGGGACAGCTCGGGAGCTCATCCCTGAGCCCAGGGGGTGTCCTGCCCTCTGGAGCTCATCCCACAGTGGGAGCAGCTGCTCCAGGATCCCGCTGAGCTCCCCACGGGAGCTTTGTGCACAGAGTTAGGGCTAAGCCAGGCTCCAGCCCCACAAATAACCAGCCTGGGGATCCCACTGAGCTCCAGAACTCCTCCTTCCAAGGGCCAGGCAACAACAGAATCACAGAACAGCACCACAGAACACCCTGAGCTGAAGGGAGGCAGAAGGATCATCGAGTCCAGCTCCTGGCTCTGCACAGGATACCCCAAAATCCCAACCTGGGCCTCAAATGGTTCTTATTCTTGATAAAGCTTCTGGATTTTTCAGGCTGGTGTTGCCATGGGGGTGACCCAGGATTTTGGCATGTGAAGATTTGGTCAGGCAGTGTCCACCCCCTCCTCAGTTCCTCTCTCTGCTCCTGAGGACACCCTGGGACAGGAAGACCCAGCCTGTTTGCCAGTAGTACCTGTAAAGACACCTTGATATACTTAAGATATATAAAAACCCCTAAATATTCTGGAATTGTAGAATCCCTGAATGATTTGTGTGGGAAGGGATCTTAAATCCCATCCCATTCCACTCCTGCCATGGCAGGGACACCTCCCACTGCCCCAGGGTGTTCCAAGCCCCAATGTCCAACCTGGCCTTGGGCACTGCCAGGGATCCAGGGACATCTAAACCTGTTTCAATACCTCACCATCCTCTGAATAAAGAATTCCTTCCCAATATCCCATTCATCCCTGCCCTCTGGCAGTGGGAAGCCATTCCTTGTGTCCTGTCCCTCCAGGCCTTGTCCCCATCCCCTCTCCAGCTCTCCTGGAACCCCTTTAGGCCCTGCAAGGGGCTCTGAGCTCTCCCTGGAGCCTTCCCTTCCCCAGGGTGTCAGAGTGGTTTTCCTGCTGGGAGATCACTTGGGAAAGTCTCCTCCTCACTTCCAAAGGGGGCTGGAGGAATTCCTGGAGGCCAGGACAGAGCTTTCTCCTGATGATACCGGTGGGATTTTATGGATTCTTCAGGATCCTCAAGGCATCGTTTCAGGCTCACAGAGACCTGCTGGTGCCAGGATATTCTCCAACACCCCTCCCACCTCCAATTCCATTTCATCAAGGGGATGGGGAGATCACGGATGTCTCTGATGCCCCTTTGCCTGCAGCACACACACATCTTTGGAGGTTTCAGGTTCAGCTCCTTGCCAATCC
Source organism: Alaudala cheleensis (assembly GCA_013398995.1). Lineage (NCBI taxonomy): Eukaryota > Metazoa > Chordata > Aves > Passeriformes > Alaudidae > Alaudala > Alaudala cheleensis. The sequence continues at coordinate 95,568 of VWYE01027197.1, read as the reverse complement.
CAGCTGCTGCTGCATCCAGAACCACAGGAAACAGAGCTGAGACATCCCTGGGAACCATCCCCAGCCCTCCCCTGCCCTCAGGCAGGAATGGCCAGGCCAAGTGCTCTGGGAAAGGCTCTCCCTGAGTCACCCCAGCACAGGACACCGGCCCATTGTGTCAGATATCTCCGTGACAAATCTACCCCTGGAATGCCATTGTTGGATCGAGGATGTCATTTGTTTTCACAACAGGAGGATTTATCTAACTCACATACTAAACCCAGAGCGTTATTATATTCCCTTTTCCTTCCTTGGAAAGCCACAAAGGTCTTGGGAGGATCAGTGCAAACTGAGGCTTTTCCCATCTCTGTCGAGAGGGAAACAAGGAAAGATGGGCGGCACCACATCAAAACAGGCTTGGCCTGTTTCAAAGTGATTGAAATCTGATTTATATTCAAAGAGATAAAAGTTCTCGGATTGATGAGTATCAATTCCCTCAAGGTTGGGTTAATTTGGTGTTTCACGTTGCTGTGGAGGGCTGAACATGGAAACAGAGCCGTGCAAATCCATGGAAAACAACAAATGCAAACCTTGGTACCTGCACCACCGCGGGTTCCTTATGGATAAGGAGAGATAAGGACAGATAAGGAAAGATAAGGAGCAGCCAGGCCCAGCTGAGCTCCCACAAGGTCCCACAGGCATTTGCTGCCCTTCTCCCAGGCTGTAACCCTTAATCACTTTATAACCACAATTGCTTTTTACTCTCTGGGCTGTAAATCCTCAGCAGGTACAGGGGACACCCATCCCCTGACAGCCAGGGCTCGCTCCTAAAACATTTACCTCGCTTTTAAAACATTCAACTCACTTCTTAAACATTCAACTCACTTCTTAAAACATTCAACTGGCTTTTAAAATATTTAACTCACTTTTAAAATATTTAATTCCTGCAGGCTACCCAGGAACTCACTGGGGGTTGCCAAGGACCTGAGAAGGGTTTTAATTCCCAAGCAGGTGTGTGAAACTGAACCTCTCCTAAGAGCTCATGTTTTCCAGGCAATTTAGAATATTTTTGAGTATTTAAAATGGTGGGGTTTTTTTGGGTATTTTACCTTGAAAATCAATGAGCAGTGTAAGACTGAGCTATAAGGAGTAGATGGTGCCCAGAGGAACATTTCTGTCCCTGAGTGAGGTTACAGGGAGTACATTTATATCCATCCTGAGATGAAAAACTTGCTTTGCTCAGACCACCACACTTCATCTGTGGTGACAAATTTCCACCCCACAGTGGCTCTCTTAAAAACAAGAACCTGTCTTTCCAAACAAATCCCCATTTTAAAGGCTGTGAATGTCCTGCTGTCCCAGATGAGCTGCAGGAACACAGCAGTGGGACCCCTCAGACAGCAAAGCCCCTTTTTTTTTTTTTTTTTTTTTGTTTTGCTTTACTGAAGTTATTTCCATTTGCTTCCTGTTTATTCTCCTTCCTGTGCACTTACGGAAACCAACAGGACTCGCCATTAAAATGTTCCAAAAGTAGGTGGTGCTCTCTCTCCAGCTTCTCCCCATTCCCTGCGGGGCTGGGAAACCTGAGCTGAGTGCACAGAGTTTATTAGTGACTAATTGGAGATCTTAACTACCCAAAGTGCTGAGTGCTCAAATGTCCTGTTGCTCTCTATCCCCTAAAGAGCAGGAATAATTCCTTCAAAAGCACAGCCGGGCCATGGCAAATCTTTGCCCTGGTGCACAGACTCTGAGGTTGGGGAGTTTTCCTGCAGGGCAGGGAGGATCCTTGGGAATAAATCCCAGCACAGGTGGAAAAGCATTTGCCTGAGTGAATCCCATTTCTCTTCTGAGGGAGAATTTGTTACTGTGCAGTGACCAGCCACTGGAACAGATTGCCCAGGGAGGAGTCTCCTTCCCTGGAGATGTTCCAGAAGCAGCTGGACCCTGTGCCCTCTGATGGCCCTGCTGGAGCAGCGAGGTGGCACCAGGTGCCCCCACTGTGGTCCCTTCCAAGCCGAGCCAGTCAGGGCACGTTATCCCATCCCCACATCAGTGTGGGATTTCTGTGGGAAGCTCATCATTCCCCTCTGGCAGGTTTAGAGCCGTGGATGATCAGGGGAAAATCAATTTTGGGTGCTCTCAGTGAGTCACAGAGAGGCTGAAGCTGAAACCACAGCCTGGAGCAACACAACTCAGCCATGGGCCCTGCCAGGGACACTGGGAAAGGAGCAGAGAGAGGGATAACAGGGACTGGAGCAGGCAGAGGGTAACAGGGACTGGAGCAGGGTCAGAGATAACAGGGATGGAGCAGGGTCAGGGATAACAGGGATGGAGCAGGGTCAGGGATAACAGGGACTGGAGCAGGCAGAGGGTAACAGGGACTGGAGCAGGGTCAGGGATAACAGGGACTGGAGCAGGGTCAGGGATAACAGGGATGGAGCAGGCAGAGGGATAACAGGGATGGAGCAGGCAGAGGGATAACAGGGACTGGAGCAGGGACTGGGATAACAGGGACTGGAGCAGGGACTGGGATAACAGGGATGGAGCAGGGTCAGGGATAACAGGGACTGGAGCAGGCAGAGGGATAACAGGGACTGGAGCAGGGTCAGGGATAACAGGGACTGGAGCAGGGTCAGGGATAACAGGGATGGAGCAGGGTCCTGTGTGGGGAGAGGAGCAGAGCAGGGAGCTCTGCTGAGTCCCTGGGAGGGCTCGATCCTCACAGGGCTCCAGTTCAGGAGCAGCTCAGAGAAAATCTCAGCAGGTGTTGCACAGCTCCTGTCACTTTTCCAGGAGGGAAAGGACAGAAGGAGTTCAGGAATTTGCCAGATGAAAAAAGCCAAAGCAGGCCAAGCCCTATCTGCACCCAAGTCCCCAGGGATGAGGGACAATGCAGTCTCCTTTAAAGGAAAAAAAAAAAACAAAAAACAAAAAACAAACAAACAATCAAACAAGATTCAAGAGGAGAGGCCTGAGGAACAGCACATCTGTGCAAAATGAGGAGCAGATGATGGAAAGGGCCCTTCCTACCCTACACTTACTCATTCCACGGGGTTTCACAGTGGGTGACAACTCAGGGAGCCGAGCATCCCAGAGCCCAGCCCGTGTTCCACCCCCTGTGCTTTATTTTCACTTAATCCTTGAGATCCACGCTCCTCACCTGGTGGAACCTGGGAGAAAGCCCCAAAGGAGCCCCCTCGGCTCTTGGAAAGGGAAGCAGAACAAGCCCAGCACGGTCACACCCTCCCCTCAAGGCTTTGCAACTGTCAGAACAAAAGCACCAAAAGTCATTTCCTGACAGCACAAAAAGCTGCTCCGAGGCTGAGGGAAGAATTGATTCCGGCTCGTGGGCAAAGGAAGGACCTTAAAGCTCCTGACATCACCTTTCCCTGCTATTTTGAACCCTTGTGGTCTCGTGCTGCCTGATTTAATGAATCACCAGCACGGAAATGGTCACACGGAGCAGAGCCAAGTGCAAACCCACCAATATCCACATCCTGATGGTAATTTTAGCCCTGCAAATATTCAGCTCTGTGTTTAGATAAATATCCCATGGTAGTGAGAGAGGAGACTGAACCAGCTGCATCCAGCGGGATCAGGGCTTGCTGTAAATCCCAATCCAGTATGATAATTAGCAGCATTATGTGCTGCTTTAATCAGCAGGGTGTGACCTCTGGCAGTGCCCGGCGCAGGCAGGGACACTCCTCAGCCCTGGGGTCAGCAGGTTGTCCCCTGGCACAGCCTCCCACCAGGAGAGGCCGTGGATGGAGTGTTTTCCTTGGCATCCTTCCTTATGGCTGCAGGAAAGAGTAAAGCCTTCCTCAAAAACTCCTGTTGACGTCACAGAATTGTGGAAAATCCTGAGCTGGAAGGGACCCTCAGGGACCACAGATCCAGACCTTGGCCCTGCACTGACCACCCTCTGGGGGAAGAACCTTTCCCTGATCTCCATCCTAAAGCTCCCTGGCACAGCTCCAGCGTTCCTGTCCCTGCTCAGAGGGAGAAGAGCTTGATTTCTTAATAATTCTGCAGTCTAGGAAACCTCCTGTTCTCTGAAAGACACCAAAGTCTTTCCTGGCTTTCCACGTGCCAGGACATCAGCCATATACATCAACTCAAAATCTGGTATTCTTGAAGGGAAAGGGAAGATGTGGTGAAGTCAATCCCCCACAATCTCAAGGGAATGCACACAGTGCTCTCCAGGAGGAGACCCCAAAGTGATCAGGTACATCCTGGTGGAAGGATCCCCCGCCGTGGAAGGAGATGGGCTTTCAGCTCCCTTCCAACCCAGGCCAGCGTGTGCTTCCATGATTTTGCGGGATTTGTGTTCCAGGCGCCGCTTCCCCCCTTCACGAGCTGCCACCAGCGCAGGCTGGCTCTGGGTGGGCACCCGTGCCCCAGCAGCCCCGGCCTGGAGAGCAGCCTGGCAGCGCTCCCGTGTCCCTGGCAGCGCTCCCGTGTCCCTGGCACCGTTCCCGAGCTCTGGCAGCGCTCCCGAGCCCCTGGCACCGTTCCCGTGTCCCGGCCCCCGGGCACAGCCCCCGGAGCGCGGGTGGGGACCCAGCCCGGCGGCGGGACCGGCCCGGCGTGTGCGTGCAGGAGCCGCCGAGCCCCGCGCTGGGCGTGCCGGGGCACAGCTCCGGGCACAGGGCAGGGACGTGCCCCGGCCGCGCCGTGTCCCGAGCGCTGATCCGTGGAGTTTCACCCGCTGGAATCACAGGGAGTGACCCGAGACAACGTGGAGTCATAAAGGCGATGATGCATCACTGAATCACGGAACGGTTGGGGCTGGAAGGGACCTGACAGCTCACCCAGTGCCACCCCTGCCATGGCAGGGACACCTCCCACTGTCCCAGGCTGCTCCAAGCCCTGTCCAGCCTGGCCTTGGACACTTCCTGGGATCCAGGGGCAGCCACAGCTTCTCCGGGCACCTGTGCCAGGGCCTCCCCGCCCATCCCAAGGCAGGGTTTAATCTCCCGCTCAGGGCTCATTCCCGTGGCTGCTCCCGGTTCCGGGCGCGGTCCCGGGGCCGCTCCCACCCCGTCCCCGCGGGTGCTGCCCCTTTAAGACGCTCCCGCTGACGCGCCATCGCGTGGCGCCTCTCCCCACCGCGGCCCCGCCCCCTCCGCGCGCCGCGCGCGCGCCGCCCCGCCCTGCCCANGGGCCGCGCTGAGCCCCGCCCGCCCTTCCCCGCCGGGCCGGCGCTCGCCCTCTCGCCCTCCCTTGGATGCCGCCGAGATGGGCAAGGTGCTGTCCAAGATCTTCGGGAACAAGGAGATGCGGATCCTGATGCTGGGGCTGGACGCGGCCGGCAAGACCACGATCCTGTACAAGCTGAAGCTGGGCCAGTCGGTGACCACCATCCCCACCGTGGGCTTCAACGTGGAGACCGTCACCTACAAGAACGTCAAGTTCAACGTGTGGGACGTGGGCGGCCAGGACAAGATCCGGCCCCTGTGGCGGCACTACTACACGGGCACGCAGGGGCTCATCTTCGTGGTGGACTGCGCCGACCGCGACCGCATCGACGAGGCGCGGCAGGAGCTGCACCGCATCATCAACGACCGGGAGATGCGGGACGCCATCATCCTCATCTTCGCCAACAAGCAGGACCTGCCCGACGCCATGAAACCCCACGAGATCCAGGAGAAACTGGGCCTGACCCGGATCAGGGATAGGAATTGGTATGTGCAGCCCTCCTGTGCCACGACGGGGGATGGACTCTACGAAGGGCTGACGTGGTTAACGTCCAATTATAAATCCTAATGGGAGAGGAACTATTTAGTCTACAAAGAATTAAAGAAACAAAACACACAAAAAAAATTAAACAAAATTAAAAAAAAAAGAAACAAAAAAAATAACCCACGTGGCTTTCCAGAAGAATGATTCTCTACTGAAAAGTAAAAACAAAACGCATCCATAGGATTATGATCACCTTTCTCCAGTTGCCACCCTTTCCTCCTGCACCCTTGGCTGGATTCCTGTTCTAACTCCTCCTGCTTGGCGTTAGGATGCTCTAACCTCCGACTGTGACACGAACACAGGCACTAGATGCTATGGCAGACTTCCAGCAAACAGGGGAAGGACACATTAGAGACTTGCTAAGTAACTTTTTTTTTTTTGGTTGTCATTTTTTTTTTCTCCTTTTTCCTCTCGATAGCCCTTTGCTGGTTTGATTATTTTGGGGGACGTTGGGGGAGGGGGTCCATTTTCAGTGTATGCTTTCTGGGTCTACTTTTTTGATTATATATATTTTTTTTTCTCTCTCTCTTCTCTCACTTTGCTGTAGATTGCTACTTTTTTGCATTCCTGCAGGATATGTTGCTAGGTCGACTTCATCTAGTAAACTGAAAATTGTTGCTTAAAATCAAACCGCAGTCTGTCTTTTTATATTGAGGACACTTTTTTTTTTTTTTTAAAGTTCTGTTAATCTGTAACTAAACAGTGACTCAGTCTGGCTCCACGGCTCAGGCTAACGAGGGGAATTCTTGCCTGCAGTGGCAGAGAGTGGGAATTCCACTGGAACGTGTTCACAGTGCATGTCGGGCAGTGTAAGAACTGCTTTGGAGTGCCAGCTGGGAAGTTCTGACCCATACATCGTGCATGAGGAGGGGTGCAGAAGCAGCTCCCCACACCACAGAGCAAACGAGGCATGAACGATGCTGTAGTTCCAGGGTAGGCAACTGGGCAGTTTGAGGTTTTTTTTGTCTGAAATGAGGTTTAGTTGCAGTTTTTTACTACTTGGTGTCGCTCCCCGGGCCAAGGCTCTTTGCAGCAGATGCGGCAATAAAGCGTTGCAATGAGTTTGACTTGAAATCAGATGTTTTGGCAAAAATCCAGCTCTGACTTGCCTTTCACTTCCATCTCGAGGCAGCTGGAGACACCTAAACCTTGCAAGGATTCCTGATTCTTTCCAAGAGAAAGAATTCTAGTTCTAATTCTAGTTCTAGTTCTAAAGAATTCTAGTTCTAATTATTGTTCTTTTTCCCGTGCTGGAGCCTTGCGAAGGGGCGAGTTCCGTGTTCCGAGCTCTGCTCCAGCCCGGGGGTTCTGCCATCAGGAATGGCCATTTTGAGGAAATCACTTCTTGCTTTAGTTTTTCCAAGCCTGGCCTGAGCTCCTGCGAGCAGCTGGAGCCTCGCCGTGCCCCGGGTGTTGCTGTAGGAAAGGGAACTCTGGTGGATGTCTGAGGCCCATCGAGTAACTGCTAATGAGGGCGGGGAGGGGAGAGAGAGAGAGAATCGACGCTGAATGTAAACTTCCATAATTAGTTCTTAAAGGGCAGAGCAGCTCGTTAGCCGTGTCACAGCCTGTAGCTGGGACTGGCCAATCGAAAACCCCACCCAGAGCGAGTATTTGCATCAAAACTCAATCAGCTATTAATTAACGCTGGGTGCACAAACTGTTAAAGCAGCTGGTTCTTATTCAGCCTTAAGGATTAACTTCAGATTTCCTCAAGGAATTAAAACTCCGTTGGGGAATTCTAGGAATGTATGCTACAAAACCAGAAGAAAATGGCTTTTAATTTCCTTTTTTTTTTTTCCTTAATTGTTTGCTCTTTTCAAGAATTTCAGTTTTACATGGAATTGGGGGCATTACACTACATTGCTGCAGTGGTGACTCTGCATGCTGAGTACCTTGTACATGGAGCTCTTACCAAAGATGTATGGCAAGATAAAAATCCTGAATTCACTTCTGAAATCCAATGCTTTGGAGCACTTCAAAGTCCTTTTAGAGTATTGTTCCAAAAAAACAACAAAAAAAAGACTTTTCTGGATGTGGGTTGCAAATGGGACTGGATGGGTTCTTGGTGCTAGAAGATAGAGCATTGATGGACTTTGTGAATTAGAGAGAGTCTGCAGAAACTTAATGTAGAAATAACTCTTCCATCTCAGCCCTAAAGAAGAGGAAGTGAGATTAGTTTATTTTAATCCAAGGCTTTTTGCCATTGGAATATCATTGCTCTATTTTCTAGCTTTTTCTTTTTCTTTTCCTGTTGCTGTAACTTAATGAACAGTGTGGTGGTATGAAAACTTCAAATTCCAACAATATGGTTACTGTTTTCTTCTGGAGCATCAATAAAATAGCCAAGCACAAAGTAAATGCCTAAACTGGAAAACTTGAAGCTCTATTAATGGTTCTTGAACTTTCTTAAACCTATTCTCAGTCAACATGAAAACTTCAATACCTTCATTTTTTTGTCTGAGTTGGTTTCCTGTGTTTCCAAGCGCTGGGGCAGCCTTTGCATTAAGTTGGCTTCACAATTTTGTACCCCCTTAGAATTAACTTTGTAATTCTGTTTTGTAGGTGAAAGAAAATTGCTTTTGCTTCTGGATTTTTTAAATTTTTTTTTTTGGGGGGGGGGGGGAGGGAGGGAGTGGGGAGGAAGAGATGAGGGGGAGAAAAAGTTACTGGAACGTGTGGCAGAGCCGGCAGCAATCAACGGCTGCAGCCACCGAACAAAAACCCACAGGTTTCACTTCCAACACATCCTGTCTAGGCTGTAGCTGGACCTCAGCACGAGGTAGTGGCTGTCAGGAGGGTGAAGTGGGAATTGTGTACCAAACAAAGCAGTCTGGAGTTCCAAGTGCATCGATTTGTGTTCGTGTGAATTCATGGAGTTCGGTTCTGAGTGCCGTTCAATCGTGTCCCACCAAGTGACTGAGTTTGTGGCCTGTGATCTCCCTGACTGAAGTACCCAGGAATTCTGTGTTCTCAATATGGCTGTAGTGTTGGTAAAAAAGAACTAATAAGCAGAAAATAAAGCAATTATACAGCGCAGCTCTCCTGGTATGTTGCTTGTATTGAATGATGAGAGAAAGCAGAAAGGGGCAATCTGGAGCTGCAGTCGGGCGTTGTGCTGGCATAAAGAGGGCTCTGTTCTGGAGCTCCCAGATTGGAAGCCTGGCTGTAATTCCTTGGAGAATTAGATGAGAGACTATTTTTATAAGTGGAAAAGGAAGATGCTGCTTTAATATTCCCACGTTATTGTCAGGGTTCTCCAGCCCCACATAACTTGGGAAGGTCAGGGCACGGAGGGGCTGTCACTGAGGAGGAAATTCCCTGCAAAGGGCACCATGAGGCCAGTGTGGAACAGGCAGGGATGGACAAAGGGGCTGATGAGTGACAGAGGGGTGCTTGTGGAGTGACAGATGTGACACTGGGACTCCGTGGTGCCTGAGCAGGACTCGAGTGAGCCGATAAAAGGACTTGGGCAGGTGCTGGGGCTGCGGGGGGGCTGGGGAGCAGCGGGATCTGGATCCTGTGACAGCTGCCATCCCCTGGGACAGGCAGCAGGGTCACAGCTGAGCTCTGCAGGCACAGGGCACGGCGGGGACTCCGAGGCTGCTCCTGCAGGTGCCAGGCCAGGCACAGCCCTGCAACTGCCTCCTTGCTGCAAAGCTTTGGGAATGCTCAGGAGCATCATTAGCTGGTGTAGTGAGCAGCATCCCTGTCTGTGGAATGGGCTGAGCTTTGAGGTCCCTTCCCACCCAAACCATTCCATGATGATCCAGCCAGGTGGGCACTGGGGCCGTGGGGCCGCCATAACCGTGATTCTCCACTGAGCCTTCTCCTTGCAGGGTGTTCAGGCTCTGCCTGGGTGTCAGTGCAGGGTGTGGCTGTGTAAATGAACTTGCTCTGACTTAATTAAACTCGCCGGAGCCGGGAGACAAGCAGGGGGAACCGGTGTGACTCTGGCTGTAGCAGTGAGTCACGTTTCAAAATGCCGCCGCCGCTTATCGCGTCCCATCGCAGCGTGGTGAGCCCAGACCGTGCAGGGACTCAGCCCTCAGCAGGGCCCTGCCCCTGTCACAGGGCCCTGTCCTCATGGATAGAGCTTGGAAAAAAAGTGTGCCCACCATTCCTAATTGGAAATTAGCCCTGTCCTCCCAAAGGAATGTGTCTCGCTTTAAAAACAGCTGGGCACGAGGGCTGTGAGAGCTTGGTGGAGATGAGGTGATCTCCCTTCCCACTGGGCTTTGGGAATGGGAATAAAGGGCCTGCCAGGAGCAGAGAACTTGCTGTGGATGTGGAAGCAGCCTCGGTGTGAGCCCTGTGACTCAGACTTCCCTCTAACACACCGCCGTGCTTTTTATCTTGGATTTGCTTCTAAAATCTGTCCAACCTGACAGGGCTCACTGTGGGGAATCTGAAATCCCCTCAGCTTCGGTGCTTTCTGGAAGTTAAAAAAAAAACTTTCCCCTCATCTCATGGGGAAGCTTCAGCTCCCAGGGGCTGGTGGTGAGTGAGTGTCACCACCAGTGACTGACTCAGTTCCTCTTCTGAGGTCCTGTGTGTGCTCTGGCACCGCTCATGTTTCAGAGTGAAGTCTGAGCAAAAGCTCTCGGGGCTGCAGGCCGAGGTGGAGCCCCACAATCCCTCTCCCTTGCAAAAGTGGCAGCACCCCAAGGGCAGAATGGTGACATTTGCAGCCTGTGTCAGCTCTGGAAGGTGCAGGGGTGAGTCAGAGCTCTGTGGAAGGTGTTTTTTTACAGGCACCGAATGGGGTTGTCCAGGAAGTGGCTCTGCTCTTGCTTAAGAACAGGTATCTCTGGCCTCCTTAAGAAAGGAGGGGGGAAAAAAAGTCAAGATGTGAGTCACTGCTGAGTCTCACAGTGGTTTAACAGGCTCTGGCCCTTGCTTTGCCTCAAGTTTTCCCTTCCAGGGCTGCACTTCACTCCTCTGTTCCTACTTTTTTTTAATTGTATCTTCCAAGACAGCTTTAGCTAGAAAAAAATGCTTCAGCAGGGTTTAATGGGCGTCCTGTGAGATGGAAATTGGTGATGCTTGGCAATTGGTAACACACAAACCCCTTTGGTTTTTTGTTAAAAGTTTTCAGGTGAGAGCAACCCCCAGGGGTGCCACCACCAACTCGTGCATCTGTACAGGATCCCTGTGCTGCAGCTGCCTTTCAGTGGGTGAACACTCCCTTGGTGGTTCAACAGAGAAAAGGAGGAAGCCAAGGTGCAGAAAAGAGCCTGAATTCCTGCCTGGGAGGGTGGGGAAACCCTGGAATAGAATGCCCGGAGAAGCTGTGGCTGCCCCTGGATCCCTGAAGTGTCCAAGGCCAGGTTGGACAGGGCTTGGAGCAACCTGGGACAGTGGAAGGTGTCCCTGCCCGTGGCAGGAGTGGAACTGGATGAGTTTTAAGGTCCCTTCTCAAACCATTCTGGGATTTTATGGTTCTGTGAACTCCTGAAATTATCCCCATGCTTGTGCCTAGGATGGATTCCTTGTTTGATTTTCCACTGCCTGCAGCAGGCACTGGCTTCATCCTGAAGTTTCTGTTGGAGCAGGAGGGGAGGTTTTCTCTCTCATCACTGCAAGGCATGACAACCTGTGGAAAGCTGCAGCAAACACTGCATTGCATCCAATGATTGCTGAGCTGTTCTATGAAAATGCACTTTCACTTCACATTTTGGAGGGAAAAGGGGAAAACCTCAAGCAGCCTCTGTAGTTACAGGAGAGTAAGGCACAGGTTGGGCAGGCTGGGACACCTCAGAAACAAGAGGAAAAAATTTCCCAGGATTATCCTGGCTTTTTGAGAAGCCCATATTATTTTTTTTGTGGCTGAGCTTCAGCAATTCTCATCCCACACGGGTCCATCAGAGCAAGGCACCTGCCTGGATCATCACCGCAGGGGACACAGAGGAGCAGAGGGAAGCATCCAGCACCAATCCAGCCCCCAAAATACCTCAGCTATTCCTGCAAAGCTGCTGTTGAGGAAGGAACTCATTCCATGGAGGCTGGGAGTTCCAGGCTCTGCCCTGCCTGGTGCTGACAGCTCCTAACAGGGCAGCACTGCTGCCTTGGTGTGGCTGCTGCAAGGGAGCATTTGCACTTTGTGAGGGGAAGGTGGGACTGCAGAGTCCCTGGGCTGTTGATGTTTGTTCTTTTTGCCCTGAGGAGCTTTGTAGGTTTTCCCTTAGGATTCAGGGGGCTCCTGTGGCTGGGGAATTCCCACCTCAACGCACCACTGGAGCGGGATGTGCCCGCAGTTATCCCATCAGCTCCACATCTGCCAGGATGCCTTTCCCCACGGGGGCTGGATTAGGCTGGAACTGACCCAGCTCTCCAGGAAGCTTTTCCTATCACATTCTTGTGGCTTTCAGGCTGCTGCCCTGGCTGTAACCAACCCCAGCACCCGCCTCACACAGCCCAGAGGGAGCTCTGGCAGGCCAGCAGGGATTGGCTTCACCTTTGCCTCCAAAGAATGTCTGCTAAGTGTTCAAATTCCATCCTGTATGCTCTGGAGCGACTCATATTTTCAATATAATGAGTTTTTGGGGGCTGTGATGACTCAGACTGGACTGGTTTGCACATCAGCACTGAAAATAGCAGCATTTGGGTAGGGAGGTGAGGGGCAGCAGCAGGACAGCCACTGCTGGGTGTGCTTGGTGGCTCCTTGCTGCCTGACACAAAGGTTTGGGATGATCTGCCCTGGCTGGAAGAAGAGCCAAGCTCAGCGAGGGCCGCTGTGGAAGCGGCTGGCGTCCGGCACGGCGTTGTGGAAGGAGCTGAATCCCTGCCAACGAGCTGTCCCTGCATCTGGCTCATCTTACAACCTTCATGAATCCAAGTCCTCCAGCCCTTGCCTCCAAACATTTGGAATATGTGGCATTGGAGAGCCAGGGTCACCCTCCAGGCCGGGCTCTGCTATTGGCAATGCTCCTGGGCTGCTCCTGCTGCTCCCCTGCTTTGGATCTGCTCCTGGCCACGTTGGCTGCAGTGTTCCTTAGGGAGGGCTGGGAATATTGCAGGGAATAGGCAGAGGTCTGTTCTCCTTTAAGGAATGCTGCAATCTCAGAATCTCAGCTCCTGCCATACCTGTTTGGCTGATACCTCACGGAGAAATCCTGCTCTGCATTTTCCCCTCAATGAAAGGTTACGCTTTTTAAGCGCAGCACCAAAACTTCCCAGCTTTTCATTTCATCATGGCCATTATTATGATTTTTGGAGGGGAATGCATCTCCCCACCAGCATGAACTGCAGCTTTTCCACCTTGTTTGGAGCTGCCTGTGGTTTTCCCTGACCCAAGGCCTCCAGGTCAAAGCCTGGAACCTCTTGCCCTAATGCCACACTGCCTTTTTCCCTCCTCACCATCCCACTGTGCCCCCAGCCCTGCCCTGCCATGGCGAGAAGGGGCTCCACAGCTCCTCCTTCCCCTCTCCAGCTCCCGGAAAGGCTCCCAGTAGTGAAACTGGTTAATCACGTTGGCACTGGAGGAGTGCTGGCATCTGAGAGGGATCCGTGGATTAACTGGTTCCGGTGTTTGCCAACTTCTCGGCAGCCTGATGCATTATTCAGCAGCTGGGCTCTTTCGGGCCTTCGGAAAATCTGGAGCTTCCCAACACTTGAGGGTTTACGAATTGACGTCTCTCCTTGCAGCTTCCTCCCCCCTCGGATTGCCAATTAACAGCGGGCAATTAACCGGCAGACCCGGAGCGTTTCGCTGCCGGTTCCTCAGCCTGCACAGGAGGCTCGGGGCACCCGCAGCTTCCTCCTGGGCTCTCTCCCACCTCCCACAGCCGCCCTCGGGAAACCAGGTGCTATTTAAGGCATCTTTGGACTCGTTTAACATCTGCCAACTCCCCGGCATTCCCAGGTTGCCAAAAATGTTGGCGGCGGCAGCGGGGAAGGTTCCCGGGACAGCCGCAGCTGCGTGGCCCCGGAGCAGCCCGTCCCCAGACCTGCAGTTCAGGCCGGAGCACTTGCAGATGGCAGATAGGGAGGGACAGGTGATTCATGGGGATTAAATATCCTCGTGGGCAGCGATGCCTCAACACAGCCGGCTCCTCATTCCTCCTTTTGCCTGCAGGTAGAGGGACAATCTGGGAAAGGCAGAAGCTGTGGTAGCTGGGATGGCGCTGGGGAAGCGAAGATGAGGAGGCAAGAGGACAGAGGCAGAGCAGTGCCTGGGGGAGGCTCGTTCTTTCTCCAACACATTTCTGTCCATCGGTTTCGATGGCAAAACCCAGATTGCCGCATCCTTTCCCACGCCGCAACCCCGCCGCTGACTCGGTGCCAGCGGAAGGCGCTTGCGGGGCCATCAGGTCCGAGACAACGATTTCCCATCCTCTCGCATTGTCGGAGGCACTGCAGAGTTGTTGTCAGAGCCTGTTCCCCGTTTTGGAAACGTAATTGGAATTATGCAAATCCCGGTGCCTCACCGGTGAGTGAGTGAGTGAGTGACTGCCGCTCCCCGCCCGGAGCTGTCAGAGCACGGAAGGCCCGTTCCATCCCCGGGGGAACCGGGGGCTCAGCCCCGCTCCTGCCGCAGCTCCCGAGCATCCCAGCCCGTTCCGGGGCTGCTGGGCAAAGCGCAGAGCTGGGCGCGTTCCTGCTTGGAGCTTCGACACCATGGCTGATATTGCCAAAATTGCTGCTGCTCGGGGGCTGGAGCTGTTTTGGGGATGCTGAGCTTCCCACTGGCAGCTCGGGGGGCTGGTTGGTGGGAGCAGAGTGGGATCTGGAAACACGAGGTTTGAGGGACTGGGAGGGTCGGGACTCTGCTGCCCTCCAGACACGTGGTAGGAGCGTGGGGATGGTGCCTGGATCCGGCTGGAATGTGCTGTGGGCACTGTCCGCTGGCCTGGGAGGTGCTCTGGGGCATCCTTGTGCCGGTGGCAGCGCTCCCTGACCCTCTCCGGGCTCCTCGGAGCGGGATCCTGGAAGGGGCTGGGATACACGGACGGGCGCCCGTGCTGCACAAAGTCCTCCCGCGGGGAGATTTGCAAGAGGAAAGAGGAATTTTGCCAAAATATCAGCACTTCCCCCCCTCCAAACCCATCTCAACCTTTCCATCCGCGCGTCCCGCAGCGGTTCCTCTTTTAGCACCACGTCTCCTAAAAAAAAAAAAAAAAAAGAAAAAAAAGAAAAAAGTGTTGACTGCAGCTTTTCTGGAGGCTGCAGCGCTCCCGCCCCGGTGACTGCACAGCTCTTCCCAGCCTCCTTCCCGCTGCGGTTCCTGGGCTGAAGGCAATCTTTTCCGGTCTGATCGCATGGCCAAGGAATGTACGTGCACACACAGCGTGTCTGGAGTCAGTGAAGTGCCGGCAGCCGGGCTTTGGGGAGAAGCACGGAGGAAAAAAATCCATGCCCAAAGTTGCTGCTTCCCCAGGTCCCTTTGGGTTGTTTGGGACGTCGATCTGGCTGCCCCGTGCCCGACCTCGGCGTCTCCACCCGCGTCGTGGGTGTGTGGCAGCGAGTTCTGCCTCTCCACGGTCAATAAAGTCTTGGCCAAGTGGAACAAAAATATTCAATCCTGTTAGTTCGGGAGGTAATTCCAGCTAATAAATAAACGGGGTTGGGAAAAAAAAAAACCCGGTGATCCGGCGTGGCCAACGAGCTCATCATCGGCACTCCCCCAGAGACGCTGCGGAGGGGGATGAGGGTAATTAACAAAGCAATTAATGCAAGATTTGAAGCTGCTTCCCAAATACACGAGGAAATCCAGACTCCAGCTGTGCTGGCATTGCTTGTCCTGGCACAGGCCCTGTCTGTGCTGCAAGGGGGATGCACATGGCGTGTTGCTTTGCAGGATCCATTCTCCAGGAGAAGCAGCAGGTTGGGGATTTGGCATCTTCCAGCAGCTCCCAAACCTCTCCGTGAGCTTTGGTGGGATCTGTGCTGCCCTCTCGAAATAAATCTGGAAAAGGCCAAATGGAGCAGGAGGAGCAGCAGCTCTTCCCAGCTGCCAGGGCTGGGTGATCCAGGCCTGCAGCTCCCTGAGCATCTTTCCAGGCCAGCTGCTTTGTCAGCTCCGAGCTCTTGGAAAGAGGAATGGGATGATGTTTCTGCAGCAGAGCCAACATCCAACACGCTCAGCTTGGCTGCAGTCCGTGCTTGGGGCCGTGCTCAGGCCCGGAGCTGGGTGGAAATGCCTTTAAATGTGGATCTAAGTTGGATTTAAATCCATTTCTGTGCTGGGGGTGAGCTCAGGGAAAGGGGAAAAAACCCCAAAGACTGCTACTGGCTCCAATTGCAATGACTCACATATATTTAGATATATATAAATAAATGGAAAGGTTTCTCTCTATTTGTGTTGAGTGAATCCCAGATTTTATGGATCAGATAAACCTGATGACACCACAGATTCGAGAATCCCAGAATGGTTTGGTTTTGAAGGGCTTTTAAAGCTCATCAGTTCAAACTCCCTGCCATGGGCAGGGACTATCCCAGGGTGCTCCAAGCCCCATCCAGCCTGGCCTTGGACACTTCCAGGGATCCAGGAGCAGCCACAGCTTCTCTGGGCTGCTGGGGGCTCATGGCAAGGAAATAAAGGCTCTGATGTGGCTCCAAGTGGTGCCATGTGATTTTTCTGGGCAGACACACCACCCTCTCTTGGTTTGTGGGAGCTGGAACCGGATCTGGGCATTTCTTTCCACGAGTGTGAAGCCTTGGGAGCACCTCCCCATCTCCCAGCTGTGTCTTCCCAGCACCAACTCCCCTCTTCCCAAAATATCCCCTCCACAAAGCTCTCCCAGCTCAGGCTGCCCCAGCAGTGCTCTCAGGGCGTTGCCTGCAGTCCTTCCCACTGAATTAAATATAACACTTGGGTTTGGGGTGGGATTTTTGGGAAGGAAATCTGTTGCCAAGCAATGGAGCTGTGGCCCGGCTCTCTCCTCCTAAACTGAGACTCAGAAGTGTGTGTAAAATATCTGAGATATCTCAAGTGGGGTTGCAGGAGGCTGGATCAAGGGAATGTGGTGGAAAAGCTGCTGCTGGGGTTGGGAGAAGGTTTTCCTTTCATTTTCCAGAGCCAAAGCTGCAAGTGGTGAGTTGTTTGATCCCAGAGGCAACAAGAGATATGGGGGATCATGAGAAATCCCCCAAGGGTCTTGTTGGTAGTTCTTCCCATGGATTTACAGCCAGGACATGTATAAAAACATTGGGTTTTCTCCCCAAAAGGAAGGTGGGATCAGCCCTAGCAGGGAGATGTTGGGGTGTCAATCCTAGCACTACAAACTACAGCACCCACAGTGGGTGTGGATGAACCAGAGGGTCAGCATTGACCCCCATCCCACAGCTGGGGCTGGCAGTGCCCCTTGGCCCCCCTGGGGAAACTCCAGAGGGAATGACCGTGCCAATGCAGTGACTGACTTCATCCCAATGCTGACGAGCATCGCGGCCCCGCCTGGGAGCCCCTGCTTTGCTCCAGGCCCAGAGGAGCCCCACAGGAGGCTGTCAGCTGACAGCAATCCAGAGGGATAGGAAGTTTTCCTGATGTTTTCCCCAGCTGTTCAGCCTGGGAGGGAAATCCCAGCGGCGTGCTTTCCTCATTAACCACTGTCACATTTTCCAGGCAGAACCGCGGTGTGCCAGGCGCTGATTTGCATCACCAGATCACAAGGATGTGACCTAATTAAATTTCAGCTCTTTTCATTATGATTTTCATATTCACACAGGGGTTTTGTTATGTTTTTTTTTTTTTGGACCTGTGGAACCAGCTGTCTCGGCAGGGATGTCTCAGGCTTGGAATGGAAGAGGAGAAAACATCTAATTTCCCACTGGGAGCGGCTGCAGAGGCGAGCTCTGGGGTCTCTCCAAAGCCTTTCTCTGCTCCCAAAGTTTGATTCACAAGAGTGAATTGTGTGATTTTTTTTTTTTTTCAGGGCAGATTTTTTTTTATTATTGTTTATGCAAAAGGGAACATGTTAATCCCACCCTTCTTCCCATACAGATGGATTTAGGTCACGCTGGGAAGAGGAGTGGGAGAACCTGGAGTCCCTCCTGGAACATAAAACCTTCCCAGGGCTCAGCACTGGGTCTCACAAGATGCCTCCAGTCAAGCCAGGCCCCATCAAACCCCACCAAGGCCCCTCAGCACAAGGCAAACCCAACCATTTCATGCACCCAGACCTCCCCAGGAGTCTTTTAATCCCAAAAAAATATTATTTTGAGTCTTAATTTTCCCTGGGAAGGCCCTGCTCACCAGTTGGGGTAACACAGGAGGGTGTCCCAGCTGTTTTTTTGGCTGAATGAGCAGAATCCCCTGCGTTTTCCCGTTGCTATGGCGAGGGGGAGAGCTGGGATTTTTGTGCATGGGTTGGTAAATCCGGCCCGTTCTGCACGGCTGATTTGCCCTCCAATTAATTAAGGGCATTCTTCACTTCCCCTCGCAATTAACATAAAGAAAACCCAATTAACTCCTGCACGGTGGACGCCGAGCACTGCCTTGGGCAGCGTGAAACCTCCCTGCTCTCCTGCAGGAAAATCCAAACATTGTCAGGCTGACACAGACCCCCCAGCAGAGCCCAGAGCCTGTGGAACCACCCAGTCCTCCCTGAGTGAAATCACATCCTTGGCTTTGCCAGACCTGATGATATTGGCTGTGAATTGGGGTGGGAAAGGAGATTTGGGTGGAAAAGGAGATTTCTGGCCACCCTCAGGCAGGCTGGTCCCTCTCTCCACCACTCCTGGGCTGTGATGGTCACTTTGCTGAGAGCCAGGAGCAAAGTAGGTACAAAGAGAATTTCTCCCAATCCCTTGGCCACTCATCTTCCTTTTTAAAGCTGAAGCCATGAGTCTGGGAGCTCTTTGTGAGCACTTTGTGAGCAGTCTGGGAGCAGAGTTTGGAAGCAGGCTGGGAGCAGAATCTGGGAGCAGAGTCTGGGATCAGAGTCTCTCCGGCCATGGCATCCCCGCCCCGGTGGCCACGCCCGTGATCCCTGCCATCAGGTGCAGCAGGTATTTCCTGTTCCCGGACTGCTCCGACTCGTCCTGCTCGGCTCCGGCTGCCCCGAGCAGCTCCCGGCCCTCCCAGGTGCATTTGGGTCCTGCACGACCAGTGTGGCTGCGAGGAGGAGCCGTGCTCTCTCCAGCAGCCCAAAATAAATATGAGAGGAGGGAGGGGGTGGCAGTGCCCTGCCAAGATAAAGGGTGACATGGTCTGAGCTGGCTTCTGCCAAGTCCTCGGGATTTGCCCCCAGGATTTGCCTCTGGAATTCTCACAGTGCCACAACATTCTGAATTTGCCTCAGCCAGGGGATGCCTGGTCTCTGAGCAGGGAGGTGACTTGGTGACTTCCAGCCACTGTCCTACGTTGCTTTCTCACCTCCACTGGCTTCTGAATTTTGGTTTGGTTGGACAAACCATGCTCAGGGTGATTTATCAACTCCCACATGACCTGGAGCAGATCCAGTGTACTCCCCAAGGTGGGAATTGCCAAAAATCCCAAGTGCTGGCACCATCAAGCCTTTTTTTTTTTTTTTTTTT
>VWYE01027197.1:59366-74229 GCA_013398995.1 Alaudala cheleensis | reverse complement strand
CCCAAAAATCCCAAAGTGGTGCCCCCATAAGCCTTTTTTTTTTTTTTTTTTTTTTTTTTGAATGAGCAGCATCCTTCCTGCAAAGGCACCTGGAGCATCCTTCATTTCCAGCAGCGAGCTCTGAGCCTGAGCTGGAGGTTTGTCCATGGAGGGGCTCAATCCCACGTCCCCCACGCCCTCCCCTGGGCCACCCACGGTGCTGTGACAAAGCGATCACACCGACCACGATTACACCGGCTGCAATTCCTGAACATCCAACCCCGAACATCCAAGCCTGTCCACAGCCCCTGGCAATAATCCTCGGGGACAAAAGACCCCGAGGGCAGCTCCCGCCCCCGCCTGTAATTCCTCCCCTTCACCCTAATCCCCCGCCCTTCTGTCGCAGCGAACAAATCCAATTAATCCTGCAAGGATCGTGCTCCACTGGCCTTCAGACGGGAGCCCTCGGGATGGGTGTGGTGGCAACGCTGGGGGTTGCCTTGAGTGGGGTTTGTTCTCCCAAAAAATCCCTTTCTGAGAGCCGGGAGTTGTGTCGGGTGAGAAGTGAGGGAGGGGAGGTGATCTGGGACTGGTGGCTGTCGCTCTGCTGGGGGTGACTCCTTTTTTCCCAGTTTCCCAGATGGACCCACATGGGTCCTACTCATCCTTCAAGACTTAATATCCACTTGCTCAGGGTTTGGTATGAGCCTCTGAGCTCTCTTCCATGTTTGGTTGCAGAGGAAGATGCTCTGGTCCACCTCCAACATCCATGGAGGATGGCTGGGGGATTGGAAGGATGTTCTCCAACCCAGCCACACTCCCAAGAGTCCCAAGTTGTTTTTTTTTTTTCCCATGATCTTGTTTGCCAAGAAGAAGAAAAGACTCAGCATGGAGGTAGCACAAATTCAGGATGGTCCCAGGGAACCCCCACCAGGAGCAGAGAGCAGCCAAAGAAAGATTCAACAGTTTGGATTTGCAGCTTTTGCCAGGCTGAACTCAAGCTGCAATGGGGATGTGAAATCAGATAATTTTGGGATGGTGAAGCTCCTGGGGTGGAAAGGAGAAGAGGGGCAAGGAGAACTGGAGGGTGTGAAGGCAGCAGAGCAGTGAGGAAGGGTTTGGTGGGGACATGGAGGATGTGCATGGAGACACTGCTTTTGCAGGCACAGATTGGGTAAAAGCTGAATAAATGATGTTTGGCCCCAGGAGCCACAGAAGGACCAGGCTGTGCCTTAAATGAGGCAGAGAAACACGTGGAAGCGGAGGCTGAGTCCAAGGGGACGAGGTCCAACCGGCCAGGGGACAGCTGTGGGTGACACATTGACCACTGGCAGCTGCTCCCAGACCCGAGCTAATGTTTAGCTTTGGACTTTGCCAAGTTGTCCAAGGGGCAAAGGAGGAGGAGGAGGAGGGCAGGTGACTCGAGGGGGGCAGAGGTGGCTGTGAGCTGGGTCAGTGCCCAGGGCTGTGACTCCTGCACAAGCTCTGGCTCAGGGAGAGCCATTTCTGGGGGTAGTTTCTGCTGGTTTGGTCCTGGTTCAGCAGGACATTCCCTGCCAAGGCCTTGTGAGCTCCTCCATTGAGCTCAGCTCTTCCTGATGTATTTTATTCCCAACACATCGGGCTCCAAGCAGCATTTGCAAGGGCTGCACTGAGGGGACACTGTCGTGGACAGGGTGAGGAGCCTGGTGGCACCACTGACAAAGCTGCAAATGTGTCCCCAGCACTGAGCACGTCCCATTGGCCTGGATAACCCACCCTGGCAGGTGCCTCATCTCTATTTAAACGCCCTCTCCTGGGATGTAATTAAGGACGTGTCTATTAATTGCTGTGTCACATCAGCACGGATCGTCCCTGTCGCCACCGCTGCTCCCTGGGCAGCTCCTCCTGGAGCACTGCCATGTGTCTGCTCTCCCTCCCCATCACCTCCACCCCGCAGCATCCCAAACCTTCACATTCCGAGTTCTACCTTCCCAGGCAATTTTGCGCAGTTCTCCAATCCCAGATTATTCTAATGACACCGTGCAAGAGCTAAAAATAGCAGAGAGGCATTTTCTGCCTCCCCCCAGCAGCCGCCGTCGGCAGCGCGGGGACGGCACCGGCAGCGGGAGCCTCTGAGGTGTTTGCAGGAGCGTTTGGAGAGTGTCACACCTCCCCTTTCCCTTCCCCAGCCCTGCATCTTTAAATATCTGGCCCAAATCCACACAAGCCTGTAGCTGCTTAACTCCTTCCTTGCGCTCAAATCCAAAGGAAATCGGGCACCTGGAGGGGGTGGTGGGTGCAAACCACTCCTGAGTGTGCCAAACCTGCAGGAGTGACTCAGCCACGGTGTGGGTGGTGGGATCCTCTTGGCTTCCCTGGGGATCTCCTGGCTCCAGTGGGAAGCTTCCCCTGTGGGATTCACAGAGCCCAGCTGTCCCATCCCACTTGATTTCCTCTCCTGCCAGGGCTCTTGGATGTCTCAGGGTCCTGCATGTGCCAGAAAATGCTGTGGGAAACATCTGAATGCACGCTGCTCTCCCTAAAATGCACATCCCAAAGAAGTGATGCACTCACCCAAAACGGTGCACTCCTCAAAGAAGTGATGTACTCACCCAAAAATGGTGCACTCCCCCAAAAAAGTGATGTACTCATCCAAAAATGGTGCACTCCCCAAAAAAGTGATGTACTCACCCAAAAATGGTGCACTCACCCAAAAATGGTGCACTCCCCAAAAAAGTGATGCCCTGCCCCAAAACCAGCCATGCTGGATTTAGCACCTGAACACGCTCAGCAGGGTGAAGCAGCAGCCTGGGGGCAGATGTTCCAGGTTATTTCTGGGTTGTTTTTTATTTAATTTAAGGCATCCAGTGAGATCCTGCACTCATCAAGGGTGGCTGGAGCTTGGGAATCCACAGGGAAGTGTGGACAACTTCCACATGGCCCTGCCAGCCCTCAGAGCCCACCTCAGAGCTGGGTCAGGCTGGCACTGCCGGGCTGGGCAGGGGAGCAAAACCCACAGGGAACTGTCACCAACTTCACCCACAGCTTCAGAGCGGATTGCCGGAACTCGGAACGGGTCCGTGCAGCACTCTGGGCATGGAAACTGGAGCTGGGATGCATGTGGAGAGGCGGGGAGCAGCCAGGGGAACAGCCAGCCCCAGCACGGACACACACAGATCCCGGCCGGAGGGGATGAAGCGCCTGCTCCGAGGGTGTCAGCGCAGGGTTGTGCTGATGGGGGCTGGAGGCGGGACGGGCTCGGAGGCACAGCGGGAGGAGAAGAGGCCGATTGCTGCCCCACAGGGGAACAGAAACGCCGTGAGGCGGCGGCTGCCCCGCGCCGGGGATTGCGCTGGAGCCAAGAGCCGGATGAGTCAGAGCACTCGGGCACAAAGGGAAGCGCGGGCTCAGCACGGCCGGGGACACGCAGGGACAGCGACGTGCCGGCATGGGGCCTCAAGGGTGCCAGCGCCGCATCACCCCGAGCAAAGCCTCCTCCAGAGGGAAAAACGTGGCGCTTTTTCCGCAGGGGGAGGAAGGAAATGGGTGAACTCATGGCATGGAGAGGGCTCTGCCACGCGTCCTGCCGGGCACGGGGCCGCCCTGCGTTCCCACTGGCGCTGGCAGGGTACCAGGGACATCCCAGCCCGCCTGCTTCCCCGAGGCACCCCCACTTCCCTCCTGCCCACTGCTGCCTTCTCACTTCCGCTGCCTTTCACATTTTAGAGGTTTCCTTTTTTCATAAACCCCCAAAAAAGCAAACCCAGGAGCACAAGAGGAATAAAGAAACAGCCACACCAAAGCAGGAGTTTCACCTCCTGATCCGAGTCACCCCAATAAGCCCCTGGCTGCTCCCACATTCCTCGCGGGAGCTGGTGAGGGCAGGAATAACTGGCACAGGAATAACTGGCACGGGATAATTACAGGGCTGAAGATGGAGGTGCTGCCTGGGCACGAGGTCCCACAGCTCACAGGGATGGGAGACACCTCCCATGGCAAACCTGGGGTGGACTCAGACATCCCATCCCACAGGGGAATTTGGGAAGCAATCCTCCAAAAATGTCTCCACAGAACTTCAGCCACCACTTCCTCTGCTCATTGTCATATTTCTTCCACTTCACATAGGATGGTGGCTGGGACAGGCTGATCCTCAGAAGAAGACACTAAACCTGGACACAAATGTGGACCACCATCACCCTGGAGGTCCTGGTCACTCCCTGGGGCAGGAAACCCCAGCTCTGGCTGCCCACAGGAACAGGGCTACAGGGCCTCTGTACTACACAAAACTCACCGTTTGCATGGCCTCAGAAAAGAAACTTGCTTTTGTTTCAGGATGTGAAAGGAGACCACAAGAACCACGGTCCCACGGCTTCCCCAGCCCAGGCTGACAGGACCCTGCAGCAGCAGCAAGCAGATCAAACTGACACCATTTCAGGAGGGGAAGGCTGGCATCCCTCTCCTGGCATCCCACATGTGGTACAGGCACTCGTGGGGCAGTGCTGGGAGTGTGCTGGGCCAAGGAGCCACAGCCACACTTCAAGGAGTGTCCCCATCCCCCAGGTCAGGCTGCCAAAACAGCTGCAGTTTGAAAAAATGAAATCCCTGAATGGTTTGGGGTGGAAGGGACCTCAAAGCTCATCTTGTTCCACTCTGGGACACCTTCCACCATCCCAGGTTGCTCCAAGCCCTGTCCAACCTGGCCTTGGACACTTCCAGGGATCCAGGTACAGACACAGCTGCTCTGGGCACCTGTTCCAGGGCCTCTCCATCCTCACAGCCAAAATTTTCTAATATTTCTCTCCAGTGTAACTCTGGCCTCTGGCAGTGGGAAGCCATTCCCCTGGTCCAGACCCTCCATGCACTGCCCACCTCCCAGGGCCCCATGAGATGGGAGGCAGGTGCAGCAGGGATTGGAGAGCCCCTGGATGTGACCTCCTGTCACTGAGCTGGTGGCTGTCACCCTGCCGTTGTCACTGTGCTGTTTGCTCAGTGGGGCTCAGGAAGTGGCACAACAGCAGCAGCAGCCACAGAACCAGCCCAAGACACCGTTTAAGGGAGCTGTTTGCCCATGGACAGGAGCCCACTGCAGCTGGGGGGAGCAGGAGCAAATCCACAGGAATAAAAACCCTTCTCCTTAATGCTGCAGGCAAGGAGTGTCATTTTCTGAGAGGAGAATCCATTTGTCCAGGACTGCATGCCATGGAAAATGATTACACAGCTGGGGAGGACACTTTCCCAAGTGAAGCCACCAGCCCTGTGGGACGTGTGGGAGCAGCTCCTGGCCTCACACTGCCCCAGGGGGCTCTGCAGCAGCACGGGGAATCACTCAGGGATGGCTGCATCTGGACACCAGCACTCTTTCTGGCAGCTACCCTGCATCTCCCTTGTCCTAGAAAAGAAAAAATCCCCATGGAGCACCATGGGTCCTGCAGTTTGTCACTGATACCATGACAAGAAGCCATCAGTGACTGATGTGGCTGGTGCTGAGCTGGCACTGCACACTGTGCTCCCTCTCCTGGGCTGCATGCCCTCGATCCAAGTGGAACTGGAACAGCTCCACTGCTGTCACAGCCAGGAGGGAGCAGCCCAGCAAAGCCCCAGAGGCACCACGGGATGGTGGCACTGCCACTGCTGTCACCAGAGGGACAGGGCAGAGACACCCTCCATGGCTGGGGCTAACACAGCACAGGAGCATCATAGCTCTCCCAGGAAAGTCACACGTGGCCTCAGGACCCACAGGCCACATCATTTGAGCTGGTGTTGAAACCATGCCAGAAAATTATCCACAAATTAAGCAAGACTTTAGCAAATGCCTCAAACTCCCAAATGCCTCTGCCTGTGACACCAAACCAGCTCCCACAGCAGCAGCACAGGCACTCAGCTGGGATGTGGTGGATTTGGTGCTGCTGGTTCCCACCACAGCCAGGCTGGAGGCAGAGTCCAGGGATGAGCTCTTACATGGAGAGCTGGGACAGATTTGGGCTGGCATGGCAGGAGGGACTGCCAGGGTCAGGAGCTCTCCAGAGCATCTGCTGTGCCCCAGAGGCCAGGCAGAGCCTGACTCTGTCACAGCCACACTTCTCCAAAGAGCCCCTGTGTTTAATGCAAGTGGCACCAACACTCTCTCCAAGGAATCAGGACAAATCCAACTGGGACAACCAGGACAGGTGAGAGAACAGAGAAGTTGGCAAGAAGCAGGATCAGCACCTCCCTCACATCCCATTTTCCATGAGGGCTCCACACCCTCTCCTAGTTCAGAGCAGGCAGCCACAATCCTCTCCTTACACAGTGGAGCTGAGCACCAGTAGGATCCCACCCCCCTTCCCAAAAAGCCCTTTTTTCTCCCCAAAAAGCAGCTGTTCCACGTGGTGGTTCTGGAGAGGGGCTGGCCCCTCCCTGCTGCCCTGGTTAGCGGCGGTTTCCTCTCCACAGCTGCAGAGCAGCAGCAGTTGGGTTTTACATCCCCCTCGCCGGGTGCAGCTGTGACAGGAGGTGACGCAGCTGGTGACATGACCCAGCCCTCTCCCACGAGGTCCCTGTCACCCAGGGACAGCCACAACCTGAGTGACAGAGACCCAGAGCTGAGTGCACAGCAGAGCAGCAGCCAGCAGGGAAGAAAAAGCACAACTTCCTCCCTTTATCATCTGAAGAAGAGAATCCGAGCCCTGTGCAAAAGGAAGTGCTGATACCAAACGTCCTGTAGATAAAACAGTTATTCCATCAGCTCCAAACCCTTGGGAAAGGCTGCTCCCCTCTGCATCACCCCCACCACCAAGCAGAGTGTCCCAGTGTGACACCATCCCTTTGAGCTTTGGAACATCATCCCCACCACTGCTGGGATTTGAGGATCCTTTCCTCATTTCTCAGGAATAAGAGCTTCCATTTGGGAAGTCACGTTGGTGTAAACATTCCAGCAAATCCCTTCCTGCAGGCCACTGGGTAATTAAGGAGCTCTTCTCCTAACGAGGTAACAAATAACACGTGTGGTTTGACAAATGAGGCTCTCACGTTCGCTAATCATCGCCCGTGCCTGGCAAGCCAGGACAGTGTTTCAGGATGTGGGAAGTGTGCAAGGAATTCTCTTACTGGAGATAAAGGGAGCCTGAACTCAGGGCAGGTGCACAAAACTGCCACCAGTTTTTCAGAGAAAACTCAGCCGCAGTAACTCATGCCTCTGTCACAGACCCAACTTCCACAGCTGCTTCCACCACAGCAAAGTGAGAATTCCTGCAAAATTCCTAAGCCACCACTGTGCTCCAAGAGGCAAAAACACAAGGAGCCTGCTCACCAGAATAACCTGCAGGTGTTACTTGAACACTGATGTTTACACCAGAAAAGCACAGGTGAAAACAGAAGGCAGAACAATTTTGCACAGGCACATTTTATCCGTGCAGGAACCACCACCACGACAGCCCCAGCTCCTGCAATGAACCTCCCAGGAGGAAAATGAGCCTCCCAGGTGCTCTTGGAACGACACAGGAACCACAGGATGAATGAAGAACCCACCATCTGCAAGCCATCTCCCGTGCCAAAGCTTTATTGAGCGGCCGCTCCCAGTTTTCCCCTCTGGGAGGTTCCAGCGCGGTGCCCTCGGATCGCTGGGAGCGCTCGGCAGCGCCGCTCGCACGGCAGCCGCCAGCGGAGGCACCAGCACACGCCCCCGCTCTGCTCCGGGTCCATTCCCCTCCTTCCCGGGCCAGCCCACAGCCGTCCTGCCGGAAAGGCGCTGCCAGACAGCGCTGCCAAGCCGCCAGCGAGAAGCTGTTCGGTGCAGATGAGTCCCAAGCACACCGCAGCCAGTCCCTCTGCGGGGTGATCCCATCCCCGCTTCTCCAGAGCTCTGCCAGGGAACACATCCCGTGCCCAAAGACCTCACGATGGGAGACTCTGTCGAGAGATTTTCACAAAGATGACAGATTTTTAAGTGGCCTGGTTTTGTTGAAGAGCTGAGCGTGCAAGTTGTGGCAGCACAGTATGCAAAATATTTTCTTCACGCTTCATCTATTAACCCCAAAATGATCAAAGCAATGCTGGCAGCTGCTGAGCATCAGATCTAAGAGCCTGGTTTTGAGGAGAGGGCGCCACAGCAAAGCCCACACTGCCAAAAGCAATTTACTTTTATTACTTTGGTGCCTCTGAACTCCAGTTTGGAGATGCCACCCCATCAGCTCATGGAAGCAGAAGTGTGAAGCTCAAAGATAGTGCTGAAGAGGAAAGGCTGGAGCAGCAGGTTTGGGAACAAAGCAGTTCCTTTGTCCAGCAGGGATCCAGGCCATGGTTCCACAGGGTCCCTAATTTCACAGTCAGAATGGAGCTGCACCTCTGGAATGCTCCTGCTGTGCCAAGGAAACAGCAGCTCTGGGCATTCCTGGCAGCAGTTGCTGTGCTGGTGCCATGAACCATTGCAGTGGGAGGTGTCCCTGCCCATGGCAGGGGGTGGGATGAGAGGAGCTTTAAGGTCCCTTCCCAACAACCCAAGGCATGCTGGGATTCCCTGGACCTACCATGGGCTTCCTGTGGATGCTCAGGATGTGGATGTCCTCGCTCCGATACTCCTCGTCGTGCCTGTCCAGGGGAATTTTCTCCAGCTCAAAGTCCCTCTGAAGCAGCTGTTCCACAAAGAGCAGTTCCACAAAGGCTGCCACAACCACTCCAGACATTTCCCCCCTTCATGCAGCACTTCACCCTCATTTAAACAGCTCCAGCACCAACACAAAGCTACAGACACCTGCAGTACTCCAGAAAAATCTACTTAAGCTTGTGGTAAAACCCTTCTGAAGGGATTGAAAAGATGTGTGGATGCGGCACTTGGGGGGGACATGGGTTTGTGGTGGCATTGGCAGTGCTTGGGGTCAACCTAAATGATTCTGTGAATCCATGATTTTGCTTCAATCCCTGAAATGCTGAGCCAAACCACAGCACCTGCCTGTCTGCCAACCTTCTCAACTGAGAGGGAGAGAAAAAACCAATCTAAAATAATCCCCCAGCACTGGCTCTGGGACCTGCTCAGATTGCCTGGGCTGAACCTGGCAAGGAAGAAAATAAATCACCAAAAAAACCAAGCAGAATCAGCCAGAAACACCAACACCTGTTGTGTTTATTGTGGGAGCAGCACCTCAGCAGAGCTGAGCACAGCCCTCCTCACTGCCAGGGCCCCACAGGAGTGTGAGGCACTAATTATCAAACAGGTGCTTTGATTAGCACCTACCAATCCCCTGGAATTCTCAACCTTCCCCCTTTTTTTTTTCAATATTATAGTTATTATACATAATCCTACACTTGTGCACAAGAGCTGCTTCTCAAAAGTCACAGAGTTAAATCTGCACTGACCACAGGTGTTCCCTGTGTTGCTTTTCCTCACCTGCACACAAGATCCAGCTGTAATATTAAATTAAAACACCTCTTAAAAGGCTCTCATTAGAGAGAAGGATTTTTTTTTTCTCAGAAGCACCTCTGTCACTCAGGAGAGTTTTGAGCTCCCGAGCAAAACTTTGTGTTTTCTCTCTGCTTTCAGTGGAACAGCCTAAAAGAAAATGTGCTTAAAAGCAACTTACTTCAAAGTATTTTCTCTCAATTTCAGGGTTCTTCCCCATGGTCCTCTGTTCATAGCAGCACAGGACACAAGTTTCAGGGCCTGTCAGGTCCTTCAGGGTCTTCAGCAAGGGCTCCAAGGA
This sequence comes from Alaudala cheleensis, assembly GCA_013398995.1. Lineage (NCBI taxonomy): Eukaryota > Metazoa > Chordata > Aves > Passeriformes > Alaudidae > Alaudala > Alaudala cheleensis. The sequence goes on along the minus strand of VWYE01027197.1, from coordinate 64,594 downwards.
CTGCCCAAAAAAAAGTAAAACATTTCCCACGTGGATTTCAAGTTCATTTCACTGGTTATGATACCCTCTGGCTAAAGTCTTCACCCAAGAGAGAAGCTCCCAGCTCTGCTCTGCAGGGAGTTATTTTTAGGATTTTATCTGGGACAAGAAGAACATGGGGGGAAAAGCTGGGAAGCAGAGGAGAAAGGGGGGACTCACAGGAGAAATTTCCCAGACTGACTGAGAGAACTGAACTGGAACCCAAGCCAGAAACATCCCACACTGCTGAGTGGGCACTTCCTTGAGGCACACAACAATGAGCATCCCTCAGTGAGCTTTTCTCAATGATTCCTGGAGGATGGCTCAGATCCAGGCCACAATGGAGGGAAACAACTCAGTGCCAGGGGCTGCTGAAGCCATTGGAAGGGCACTGGGACAGGGGGTTTTCAGGTTATTTCCCTTTTCCTGCAGCTTCCCTCAGCTCTCTGTGCACATCCTACAGAGCTCCAGCTGTTAGCAGGATTTCTCCTCTTGCATTCCCAAGGAAAGAGTGAGGAGAACACCAACAGCAGATGTAGCACTTTTAAATTTCATCTACCAATTGTTTCAACAGTTCACATTTTGCTTCACCATTCCCAATGTTAAAAAAAAAAAAAAGGAGGGGTTTACAAACATTCAATTTGGGATTTTTAACATCAAAATAGTCTCTGGTTCTATGTCAAATGGCCTTACATCTATTAAAAATGCCTTTTCCAGTCTTGTTCTATGTATTGCTATAAACACAGGGACCATGACATGAGCACAGTATTTATCTAAACACTTCTCATACTTAACACACTGATCCCACCCCCTTCCCAAGGAACCTTTCTGTAGGGGTTTAGCAAAGTCCTCGTTTACCTCCTCATAGTAAATGCAATCAGCCATGAGTATATAATCAGGGGGAGGCTGGAATTCTGTTACATCTTCACCCCTAAAGAGAACAAAGAAAAAAATTACAAAAAGTGAAGTTTTAGTAATAACACATACTAAAGGGTTGAGGATAAAGTTAACTACTGTGTTCTCATATTAAGTTTTCCTCCCACAGCGTTGTTTTGAAGTTATTTAGCAAAGCCAGATTCACAGAATCCCTGAATGGTTTAGGGTGGAAGGGACCTCAAAGCTCATCTTGTTCCACCCCCTGCCATGGGCAGGGACACCTTCCACCATCCCAGGTTGCTCCAAGCCCTGTCCAGCCTGGCCTTGGACACTTCCAGGGATCCAGGTGCAGCCACAGCTGCTCTGGGCACCCTGTACCAGGGCCTCCCCACCCTCACAGGAATTCCCAACATCTCATCTAAACTGACTCTTTCCCAATCTGAACCCAGCAACCCCATTAAAGCTGAACAGAGGCATTAAAGAAAGGCTCATACAAACCATTTCAGTACCTTGGCTCGGAGGGACCCTGTGACCAGGTGCTTGTTATTCTCGATATTAACCATCAACAGCTCCTGCAGCTCCTCCAGGTCCGTGACGGTCACGTTCGCCCTGTAACACACACACACGGTTAGGGAATGATGGCAGGGCACATCATAGAAAGCACAGAAAACAGGGTTTAAAGGAATCCAAAGAGTCTGAAGGAGAAGACAGCGCCGGGCAGGCTCACCCCAGCGTGGCTGCCATGATGCCGACGGCGCCGGTGCCCGCGCCCAGCTCCAGGACGTGACGGCGGGCGAGGGGGCAGGCGCCGGTCTCCAGGAACTTGGCGAGCACCAGCGCGGCGTCCCACACCACGCAGCCCACGCCGCCGGCCGCCCGCTGCTCCAGCCGCAGCGCCGCTCCCGCCCGCCGCTCCAGCTCCCTCACGAAGCCCGCCATGGCCGCGGCTCTGAGGCGGCGCGGCCCCGCCTCGGCCTCGCCCCGCCCTGTGGGGGGAAATGGCGGGCGGGCCGTGAGGGGACGGCGCTGCCTGTCCGCGCTGGGCTGCGGGAGAGGCTGGGCTCTGTGGGCATGGAGGCTTTTCCAGCCGAAATTATTCCAGGATTCCGCCAGCCTTGTCAAACTGGAATTATTCCAGGATTCCGTCTGTCGTATCGAGCGGAATGATCCCAGGGTCCCGCCATTGCCGTGTCCCTGAGGGAGCGCGGAGCCCTCAGGACGCCGCTCCCTCATCCCTCAAGAGCAGCTTCAACCTGAGCCCTCCTGAAGGTTTTGTTACAAACGGTCCTCACATAACTTACAAAATGTCTTAATAAACCTGCAAAAAAGGTGTTAATAAACTTACAAAAAAGTTTTAATGAACCTGCTAAAGTCTTAGTAAGTCTACAAAAAAAAGTCTTGATATAACACACAAAAAGGCTGTAATAAAGAAGGTCTTAATAAATGTACAAAAAGTCTTAATAAACCTATGAAAAGGTCAATAAACCTATGAGAAAGGTCTTCATGAACCTATGGAAAAGTTTTAATAAACCCACAGAAAAGGTCTTAACAAACCTACCAAAAGGTTTTAAATTAACTCACAAAAATGTTTTAATCAAGCAACGGAATATGAGTTGATTCTGTGTTGACATCTTGGAAATGCAAAGGTTTTAGATGTTTTTCCCCCCCTTGTTTATGTGGAAAAACATTTTACACCAATTTATTTCTTTTTTTTTTTACACCAGTGGGAGGCCTCTTGGTGGTCGGCAGATTCCCTCGAGGGCAGGCTCATCTTCCTTGGGAAGAAGTTTTCTGAGGGAATCATCTTGTCCCACTTCAAACCAACTTCAAACCCAAACTTCACATACAAACCCCTCCAGCAGTTTTTTGTTGTTCTTTTTACCTACCCCTCTAATTATGAAGTAAGTGAAATGTTATTTATTTCTCTCTTGAACCATGCTGGTGGGAATCTCACTGCCTTTGACCACTTTCCATGGCCATGTTATTATTTACTGTGGAATATTCAAAATGGTTTTGGCATAAGCACTTCAACAGGAAGGCATAAAGCTGACATCTGTATATTCTAAAATGTGGGAGAGAATTTTTTCCTCTTCAACAACACATGAAAGTCTGAAAAAATATTATTCCTTGTTTAGCAATAGCTGCTGGTGGGGACTTCGAAAGAGTTAATGCAAAGAATCTAAAACAGAATTCCACTTTTCCAAGTCATCCTCCATTTCCTACCTCCACTCCCAGTTTGTGCATGTCAAATTTGGGACTTCTTGAACCTTATTTTAGCAAAATGAAGCAGCTCTCCTACAAAAAGTGTGTTTTGCCCCTTGTGTGAATGGATTCCAACCTTCTCTCTCATGGAAGGAGCATGGAGGGGACAAGCTAAAGATGGAAAAATACATCCTTCCCAGGAGAAAACTGTGGGGTTCTTGGTATGATCCTGTACAGGGCCAGGAGTTGGACTTTATGGTCCTGATGGATCCTTTCCAACTATTTCTAATTAACATCTCCTCTCAGTCATATCTCCTTTTCAAAAAGGAGAATTTTCCAAATGGAATGCCCAAGACATTGGCAGCAGCTTAGGGAGACTGATGAGAAGCTGCAGTGTGATTTGGAAGCCTGGGATGAGCCCAGCTCTCACAGGAAAGCCAAAGTGAGACCAGGAGCATGGAAAATTGGGGCATTTTGCATTGTCAAAAATGCAATTCCCAACCTTGTCCTTGCAAGGAACACGCACTGCTCAAGCTCTTAAAAATTAAGACTGGGGTGATTTATTAATCTTGTTAAGAACTCTGATACAAAGCACAGTAAAAGGCCACAAACCAGTAAATAAAATGTGGCTTGTGAAGGCCACTTTATAAATGCTGCTACAGAACTACCAGTAAAACAGACTCTCACACCAGCTCAAACACAGAGGTCTGACTGGCAAAGAAAAGTTCCATTCACTTATCAGTTTAAAAAGTTTAATAAAGCTTTAAGTGTTTGCTGGTTTAAATGCTACCAATTTCCAAAGTGGATTCAGGAGTTAAGTGTAGGTCTAAAGGAAGTTATTAGGTCTGGAAGGCAGGATTGTTCCCAAGCCAGAGGGAACTCTGCTGGCTGGATCAATCCCAGGAGTAGCAGACTGTGTTATAGGCCTCCAAGTCAACTTCAATTTATACATGTCATTAGCATATCTGTAAATATACAATATAAACAATTGTACAGGCGCATAGCTTTGTTCTCCACAACAGCAGACAAACTCTTTAGCTTAAGACACCTTTGCCTATCAAAACAAAAAAGGCACATCTGAGCAGGATGCACGTGAAGGACTCGGGATCCTCCCTGATATCCCAGACAGGGACTCCTCCTTCATCCTTTCTCCAAAGAACCAAGACCAACCAAATATTTTGGTATTTAGATTTCAACCTATTTTTTTTTTCCTTTGTCTTCAGCAGCAAATCAATGGCAATTAAGACATGGCATGAGAATATTCCAGGACAGGAGCTGTCACTCAGGAACCTCAAGGCAAGTGGTCAGAGGTTTCAAAGCTGTGACGCTCTGTGTCCTCATGTTTTTCGATCATCCCATTGCTGGGATTCATTAATTAAAAAAAAAAAAAGGCCACTAGTGCTCAAATTTGCAAAAAAACTCCACAGACGCACCTTTTTTTTTGGCTCAGTGCAATTAAATGATGTCAGTTGAAATTCACTTAGTGTAGTTTACAGTGCAAAAGGTCTATTTTGTGTCCTGGCAGAACGATGGGCACTGAGGATGTGAACCAAGGCAATGCTGCTGCTCACCTGAGGGTAATGCTGTCCAACCACACAGGTTGGAATGTGTGTAGTCTGAATTTTTTTCCAAATTAAACCTTTTTTTCTTTTTAATCAGCAGCACTTTAAGAGTGTAATTTGTGAAAATACTAAAATACACTGCCTTTTTTTTGTTTGTTTTTTTGAATAAATTAAAAAAAAAAAAAGAGGAACTTTACAAACAGTATTCCAGTGTCAATGACTACTATGGCTAAGGTCATTGAGGAGTTTCTGCATTTTCTAGCAAAGACAGTCTGTGCAAAGGAGGGTGGGAGAGCTCCCTTTTGTAAGTCTTTGGCGGCAGTTTGGGCAGCTGAGGGCTGGAGTTGTGCCGGGGGGGCACGGGGGGCACGGCCGGCTGCGCCAGGTTGTTGTGGCTGGCGCTGAGGACGCAGCAGCGGCGCAGCACCCGCGGGGACGGGGTGCTGGGAGGGGTGCCCGGGGAGCTGGGGCCGGAGCCCGCCTCCCGCAGCCACTCGGGATCCCGGGGGAAGCGTCCCAGCGGCGGCGGCTGCAGGCTCAGCGGGCAGTTGATGAAGTGCTCGGGCGGGC
>VWYE01027197.1:0-49704 GCA_013398995.1 Alaudala cheleensis | reverse complement strand
GATTAAAAGAAAACATTGTTCACATAGTTATTGGTATAAAAGGTGACATGTCCTGGTGGGAGGGAAAGATCTGGTGTCTCTGACCTCCTGCATGTGGGAGCTCAGGGAATTCCTCTGGGTGCCCTGGGTGACCCAGGATCCTGGAAANAACAGCAAACCAATGTGGTTATGCAGAAGCCACTTTATTGCTTACAATAAGTAACAGTTATAGATTCTAACATGCACATTCACATGATCATACATTATTTGATTGGACCCTCTGCCTTGTCTACAAAGCTGGCACACACCCCTCAAAGCAATTAATTGGTCAGAGTCCATCATCACATTGTGCCCACCTTTATCTGAGGTTTGCATTCTTGATGCTCAGGCTCTTTGTTCTTATTTTAGTCCTGCTTTTGCCTCAGTGGCCTTGGTGAATTCCTGAGGGTTTGAATAACAAGACCACAGGTGTTCTGATGAGATTACAAGGAGTTGGATGGTACAGAAAGTGACCTAACTCATACAAATACATTGCTGCTTTTGACCAATTAATTGCTTTGAAGGGTGTGTGCCAGCCTCGTGGACAAGGCAGAGAATCCAATCAAATAATGTGTGATCATGTGAATGTGCATCCTAAAATCTGTAACTGTTGTTTATTGTAAACAATAAAGTGGCTTCTGCATAACCACATTGGTTTGCTGTACTGAAGTCCTTTTCTCCTCCAGGCATGAAGCACCAACCTTTCAGTTAACAGCTGGGGTTCATTTATAATACCTAACCCTGATGAGAGGCATCCCTGGGTGGGCACAAAGCACCAACCTTTCAGTTAACAGCCAGGGTTCATTTATAACACCTAACCCTGACACCTGCACACACCTCGCTGTGCAGAAACAAAATATAGAGATAACAGAAGAATAAACAATCTTCAGAGACACAGACTCCAGCTCTCCTTCTTAATGTGGGGGCTGGGAAAAGAGACCTTTTTCCCTTACTCTCAGGACTCCAAAAGGCATTTAAAGCTGAGATCTGACTCTGTGTGCTCCTGCAGGCTGACACCAGGGACAGTGGTGTCACCAATATGCAGGAGAAATGGACCTCTGTATAGCAAACCAATGTGGTCATGCAGAAGCCACTTTATTGTTTACAATAAGCAACAGTGATAGATTTTAGGATGCATATTCATGCAGTCATGCATTATTTGATTGGATTCTCTGCTTTGTCCACGAGGCTGGCACACACCCTTCAAAGCAATTAATTGGTCAAAAGCAGCAATGTATTTGTATGAGTTAGGTCACTTTCTGTACCATCCAACTCCTTGTAATCTCATCAGAACACCTGTGGTCTTGTTATTCAAACCCTCAGGAATTCACCAAAGACACTGAGGCAAAAGCGGAACTAAAATGAGAACAAAGAGCCTGAGCATCAAGAATGCAAACCTCAGATAAAGGTGGGCACAATGTGATGATGGACTCTGACCAATTAATTGCTTTGAGGGGTGTGTGCCAGCTTTGTAGACAAGGCAGAGGGTCCAATCAAATAATGTATGATCATGTGAATGTGCATGTTAGAATCTATAACTGTTACTTATTGTAAGCAATAAAGTGGCTTCTGCATAACCACATTGGTTTGCTGTTCAGAAGTGTGTTTCTCCTACAAAGTCCATCATCACGTTGTGCCCACCTTTATCTGAGGTTTGCATTCTTGATGCTCAGTTTCTCAGGGTCTTCATTCTTATTTCAGTCTTGCTTTTGCCTCAGTGGCTTTGGTGAATTCTGGAGGGTTTGAATAATCAAACCACAGGTGTTGTGCTAAGATGACAAGGAGTTTGGTTAGCACACAGAATGACCCAACTCCTGCTACATCTGGAAGCCCCGAGGCAGGGGTGGAGCAGTGCAGGAGGGAGGGCTGAGCGTGCCTGTAGAGCTCGGACTCGAGCAGGGTGAGCTGGCGCGCGATCTCGATGGGGTGCAGGGTCATGAGCTCCAGCGCCTCGCCGTGGTGCCACAGGTGCCACTCCAGGGCAGGAGGGGGGCTCTCGAACGTGATGTTGTGGCTGACCCCGTCAGCCTGGGCTTTCTTCCTCCTGATGATCTTGGCTATGGAGTCCACCCACTTCTTCATGGATTTCCCTGCAGAGGAGGAAGAGGGAGAATAAAATGCCAAGCGAACAAACGAAGCAGGCGGGAGTTTTGTAACGGTGTTGGAAGTGGAGTTTGAGACAGAGGGGAGGGTTAAACTGCAAGAGAGGGGAAAAGTTGGGTTTTAAGAGAAAAAGAAGAATAAATATATTTCTATCTCATATATAAATAAACANTATGTTTAATTTAAGAAATCTTGTTACAAACGTTGAGTTTTGAAGTGAAGTTTTAAACTGGCAGAGGGGAGGGTTACACTGCAAGTCCAAGAGAGGGGAAAAGTTGTTTTTTAAGATAAAAATATTAATAAATCAATTACTAAATAAATTTATACATAATATAAAAATAAATATATAAACAATAAATAAATGCATAAACAATAAATAAACAAACAAGCACATGTGAAACCAGTTCTATTTAACCACATCCTCTGACAGTTTGGGTGTGGAAAACAGTGATTTTGTGTCCAGGGTCTTTTCATTATCTCAGATTGATGTTGCCCAATGCAAGGCCTGGCACTCTGACAATGAAAACCTGGAATTGCCAGGATAAGGATTTAAAATGCCCAAAAAATCATAAAGAAGAGATACCAAATGGGCCCAATATCCTCTTCTAAAAGGAGAATGATTTTTAATTGGAACTTTTTTTTATATAAATGGGGAAAATCAAGATGGAGCAAAACTCAGTAATCAGAAGGGAAGGAATTCTCTATGGACAAGGGGAAGGTGACAAACTCCAAAAGTCAGGCAAGGATGACCTTACTGTCCAGAAGGAAATATATTTAAAATATTATTATCCTAATGCTTGAAATCATTTTTAGGAGCTGTCATGTAAAGGGGAGCCTCAACAGCTCAATTAAATCATTAAAACCCCTCAGGTGTGTCAAGGCATAAAATCCATGAGGATCAGACTGGGAAGTTGTACAAAATCTGGAACAGGACCCCCCTTACTGCACCTCTGACACTGGAAATGAAGGTCTCCAGCCTCTCCAGCAGCTCCAGATCCCTCTCAAAATCATAAAAGTGGTGCTCGACCCAGTGCCGGAAAACGTTCAATATTCTGAGGAAAGAGGGGAAAAATGAAGGTTCTTTTTAAGGACTTCCATGGCTTATCCCATATAAATGACCCTACAAAACTCAATTACAGATTCATGTGGTTGGTGACTCTCAAAATACACATGGACAAAGGAGCAGAGCAAAACCTCTGTTTTTGGCAGGTGTTTAAAATCTCATTTCTAGGTTTTAAAGAATAGTTTTAGCTTGGTGCTGTTTTAAAATGGAATATTAAAAAATGCCAGTGTTGAGATGGTTTCAGAAGAGGAAGAAACTTAGCAAAATCAGACAAAATTGGTGTTTCTATTTTTTTTTTTTTGTAATTTCCTTTTTTTTCTTGGTGTGTTTTTTTAAATGAAAAAGCTAAATTAGGAACTCCCACTTCTTGAGATGAAAATTTGTCATTCTTTCTTTCCCATACACAAATTTCAGCTTTAAAGTTGCTGTTACTGCCCTACTTATGCAATTTTTAATGACCCAAAAGGCCTGATTAGATCCAATACATCCTTTAAGGGCAACATTAAATTTCCTCTTGATTTTTCTCTACTCTTTCTCAGACAAATCACCAATAAATCAGTCTCTAAAAGCTGACTCGAGCTGCTTTTCAGCCTGCTGCACTCAGGATAAATCAGAATAAAATCTGGTTTGTCTCTTCTCCAGGTAAACAAGCTGAGATCACACCTTCAACACTTTGTTTTATCCAGGTGCAATTTATCACCTGAGTAAAAATCAGCTTTACACTGAGGACAAATGAAGGACATCCACATGGAAAATTCCTGAACTCTCCTCAGTGTGCAAGGTAAAAAATAAGGTTTATTTTTCAGATCATTCAGGCTGGAAATCAATGACACCTTCCAAGAGGCAAAGTTTTAACCCAAGTTTCCTGTAACAGGATTTGATCTGATCCATCTCTGCCCTTGAGATCCCGTGGTGAAAACAGTGCCTGGATCAGCTGATCACCTCCTCCTTCCCATCACCACAGGCAGTTATTTGTGTCCAAGATTTCCATGCCTGAGCACAGCATTTTCTACAAGATTTGGAGTAGAGGGAAGCAGGGAAGGAAGGGATAAACACCCTCAATCCTCCTCCTTCTTCCCAAATTCCAGTCTCAAGCACAGGCCAATGCTTTTAGCAACACTGGAATGCACAAATTTATCAATCCAGCAGCTCCAACTCACTCATTTTCAGCTGGAAGACAGCTCCAAGCTACTGGAAATGCACAGAAACAGCTCCCAGAAAACAGCAAAACCAAGGAAAGCACGAGGTGAGAGGCAGCTCTCCCAGGAGCTGATAACTCTGGAGACTTGTGGTCCTGCTGAGCCCACAGCAGCTGATAAAGTGGGAACACCAAGGGCCTGATAAGCTGCCCAAGGGCAGCAGCAGGCAGGAGAATCAAGGTTACTCTGAGATTGTGTGACTTGGATCATGTTCAAGAAGGTGGTGGCAGCTCTGTGTTGAGGAGAACTCCAGGGTTACCCCCATATTTATCTTTTTAATCTTTTATTTATAAATGAACACAGGTGTCTGATAAAAATGGGACCCCTGGGTGACTTTGTGAACACCTTGGAGGTGTGTCAGAGTCAACTGCTGTTGCTCCAACAGAAATGTGTGGTAGCTGAGTGACTGAGGGTTCTGTGTGTGTAATTAACAGTATTAATTACTATTAGTAGAATTAATACTGATAGTAATATGAATCTGCCATTAATAGGAACATCTTGATGTTACTCAGCAGTGCCATGAATAAAAATTGCTCAGGCAAACACTGGTTGTGATCTGTGTCTCCTCCTGTCTCCATGCCCAATCAGGGCAACAATTACTCTCATTCATGCTAGAAATGCTTAATTGTTCCCCAAATTAGCTTGGTCAGCAAGACATTGGAGATTCCCTGCAGCCCACTGCAATGTGCAGCACAGACAAGAGTCTCCCTGTCTGTGAGCAAACACATCCATGGGGCTGGGACAGGGAGAGAAACACCAGCAGGGCTGGAAAACTGGGAACACAGGAATGATCCTCACAGGGCTGGGAAAGGGAGTGAAACACCAGCAGGGATGGAAAACTGGAACACAGGAATGATCTCCATGGGGCTGGGAGTGAAACACCAGCAGGGATGGAAAGCTGGGAACACAGGAATGATCTTCACAGGGCCTGGGACACGGAGTGAAACACCAGCAGGGATGGAAAGCTGGGAACAGAGGAATGATCCTCACAGGGCTGGGAAAGGGAGAGAAACACCAGCAGGGATGGAAAACTGGGAACACAGGAATGATCCTCACAGAGTTGGGAAAGGGAGAGAAACACCAGCAGGGCTGGAAAACTGAGAACACAGGAATGATCTTCATGGGGCTGGGAGTGAAACACCAGCAGGGCTGGAAAATTTGGAACACAGGAATGATCTTCATGGGGCTGGGAGTGAAACACCAGCAGGGATGGAAAGCTGGGAACACAGGAATGATCTTCACAGGGCCTGGGACACGGAGTGAAACACCAGCAGGGATGGAAAGCTGGGAACAGAGGAATGATTTTCACAGGGCTGGGAAAGAGAGTGAAACACCAGCAGGGCTGGAAAACTGGGAACACAGGAATGATCCTCACAGGGCTGGGAACAAGGGATGCATTGAGAGTGTGGCCAGCCCTGCTCTGAGCTGCACATCCCTCAGGCACAGGCGCCATGGCTGTGGATCCCAGCGGGGCCAGCTCCGGCCGTCACTGGGATTAATCAGGACACGATTTGGGATGTGAGGCTGCTGCAGCCAGGGCTGCAGTGTCCAGCAGAGAGGAGCCTGCAGGACTCTGTGCAGGCAGTGTCCCTCAGGCTGGCAGTGCAGGCAGGGGCACACACACCTCAGCTGCACGGGCTGCACGTATTCCTTGCGGAAGCGCTTCAGGTCGGCACCGCTGGGCTGCTCCCCCTTCTCCATGGCCAGCCTGTCTGCCTCCGTGGGCTCGGGCTCAGGGATCTCAAACCTAGGGAAAACACAGCTCATGGCAACCAGGACAAAACACAGAGCTTCTGTGCAGGAGCTGCAGTTTATAGAAGTGTATTTATATGTATTCAGTGTGAGGAGAGTCAGGTGCTTCTCTGCCAGTTTGCCCGGAATTCCCTCCTCCCCAGCTCCCCACCCTGCTAATTCCCTGTTCTCTGCTCATCACAAGGTGTCTAGACTGGGATAGAAGGTTTTTAAGGACCTGCTGGCTTGATTAAAGGCAGATTAGATGAGAGCTTAAGAGCAGCTTTAGCACATTGCATTCAAATGCTGTTTACTCTATGTCTGTGCCTTCAAACCAACTGCCTGGAACATTTGTGTCCTGATTTCCATCGAGATTTGGGTGCACTCAGCTCTCTCATGAGCCAGTTTAGCAATTCCCAGCATCACCACCCACAGCTCCAGCTCATAGCTCATTCAGGGAACTCATTTAAACTGGGAAAAGGAAGCTTGCACTGGAAACCTGGATTTGTTTTAAGGTCACTGGTTTACAAACTTCAGTAAAACACTGAAACTTGACACTGGGATCCCGAGCAGGAAAGGAGCACTTGGAATCTCTGGGTTTTGTGGGTCCTTTCCAACTCTGGATGTTCTGTGGTTCCAGATAAACAAAATTCATCAGGAACTGGAGTGACAGGACAAGGGGAAAGAGAGAGAGGAGGGCTGGAGGGGATTTGAGGAAGAAATTCTTGGCTGTGAGGGTGGGGAGGCTCTGCAATAGAATTCCTGGAGAAACTGTGACTGTTCCATCCCTGGAAGCATCCATGGCCAGGCTGGGCAGGGCTTGGAGCAGCCTGGGACAGTGAAAGGTGTCCCTGCCATGGCAGGGGTGGAATGAGATGGGTTTTAAGGTCCTTTCTCAAACCACTCTGGGATTCTATTCTGTGATTCCAAACCTTTTCCATGCCTTCAGGAAGGAGGATGGATCCTCACCTTTCTATCAGCAAACTCAGCAGCTCCTGGGGCTTGCAGAAGGAGCGGTAGGTGGTCAGGAAAGTCCGCACAAAATTAGGGTCTGCAAGGATTGAATAAAGAAATGACAGCAGTGGGTTTTTTTATCCAGTTAAAAAATATCAGAAATAAAATGCAAAGAACAGGTTTAATGTGCNGGATGTTCTGTGGTTCCAGATAAACAAAATTCATCAGGAACTGGAGTGACAGGACAAGGGGAAAGAGAGAGAGGAGGGCTGGAGGGGATTTGAGGAAGAAATTCTTGGCTGTGAGGGTGGGGAGGCTCTGCAATAGAATTCCTGGAGAAACTGTGACTGTTCCATCCCTGGAAGCATCCATGGCCAGGCTGGGCAGGGCTTGGAGCAACCTGGGACAGTGAAAGGTGTCCCTGCCATGGCAGGGGTGGAATGAGATGGGTTTTAAGGTCCTTTCTCAAACCACTCTGGGATTCTATTCTGTGATTCCAAACCTTTTCCATGCCTTCAGGAAGGAGGATGGATCCTCACCTTTCTATCAGCAAACTCAGCAGCTCCTGGGGCTTGCAGAAGGAGCGGTAGGTGGTCAGGAAAGTCCGCACAAAATTAGGGTCTGCAAGGATTGAATAAAGAAATGACAGCAGTGGGTTTTTTTATCCAGTTAAAAAATATCAGAAATAAAATGCAAAGANTGGAGTGACAGGACAAGGGGAAAGAGAGAGAGGAGGGCTGGAGGGGATTTGAGGAAGAAATTCTTGGCTGTGAGGGTGGGGAGGCTCTGCAATAGAATTCCTGGAGAAACTGTGACTGTTCCATCCCTGGAAGCATCCATGGCCAGGCTGGGCAGGGCTTGGAGCAACCTGGGACAGTGAAAGGTGTCCCTGCCATGGCAGGGGTGGAATGAGATGGGTTTTAAGGTCCTTTCTCAAACCACTCTGGGATTCTATTCTGTGATTCCAAACCTTTTCCATGCCTTCAGGAAGGAGGATGGATCCTCACCTTTCTATCAGCAAACTCAGCAGCTCCTGGGGCTTGCAGAAGGAGCGGTAGGTGGTCAGGAAAGTCCGGACAAAATTAGGGTCTGCAAGGATTGAATAAAGAAATGACAGCAGTGGGTTTTTTTATCCAGTTAAAAAATATCAGAAATAAAATGCAAAGAACAGGTTTAATGTGCAGAAAGGACACTGAGGTTGTAAGGTAAGTACTGTGTTTGAAAAACACCAGAAATGACAGTGCTTGGGACATTTTCACTCAGTTCCTCGGTGCACTTCCCTGAAAAATACTGAACTGCACATCCAACATTCTCCTGAAACCTCTGTCTCAGCTTTCCCTGAGGAATGGCTCTCCCTGACCAGCTGTACTATTGGGGCAGTTTAACAAAAACTGCACATCAGCTTCCCCCTGCACCCCAAAACTGAGACCAAACATCTTCCCCAGCCTCAGCACTTCCTGGAACTCCTTCAAGCTTTCACTCCTGTGCCTTTCAGCCAGTGAAAGGCTGAAAGATGCTGATGGTGATTTGCATCCACTTCAACCCAGATACTTCACAGAGAGGCAGCTGAATGTAATAAATATAAAAAATACAGTAAATATAATAAATATAAACTTCAACTTTTTTATTCCTTCACAGAGCCTCAGCCTGTAACAGCACCATTGCTTTGGCCATGATGAAACATGGAAACATATTTTTGTGGGGTTTTTTAGGGGATGAAAGGTTTTCATGCCCAAAATTTTCTTACAGCTTTGGCTATTGTCTTAGGCTGCAGTACAAGGTCTAACAGCAGTGTGTGTTCTATCCCAGCTGTTAAAGCAGCTGTGCAGGGCTCTTTATCTCTGCCACCCCCCACCCTCCCTGCAGGGCATCTCTGCTCTCCAGGGGCCATTGGGGCTCCCTGCAGGCCTGAGAAAATTCCATCATCCCATGGGCAGAGGCTGCAGCCAGGGCAGGAGCCCAGCATTGCCAGCTGGAGAAACCCTGAGAGGCAGAGCCCAGCACAGCCCCTGTGTGCTCTGCATTGCCAGAGGAGCCCAGAGCCAGCTCAGCACCACTGCACCTTCAGAGGGAACTGCCCCCTGCTCCAGGATCCTCTCTGCTCCCACACAGCCACCTCTGCCACTGCAGCAGGGCTGGGCTGGGCCGGGACCAACCCCTGAGCAACAGGGGCAGGTTGGGTTCTCACTCTGACAGTGTTTTTTTTACTACTGCATTTTTATTTTTAATATTCTTAGTCAAGAACTGTTATTCCTATTCCCATATCTTTGCCTGAAAGTTCTTAATTTCAAATCTATAATAATTCAGAGGGAAGGGGGTTACATTCTCCATTTCAAAGGAAGCTCTGGCTTTTCCCTGGCACACACCTGTCTGTCCAAACCGAGACACCTGCAAATCCAGGTGTTTTAATAACATATTTTTACTCTCTGCATATCTTCCTTCACATTTCATTACAAGCAGAAAAAAGCCCAGCAAACTAAAGCTAAAAGGTTCCAGATGAACTTCCTGAGCCACATGAGAACAAAGCAAAGCTNCAGGAGGGCTGGGCTGGGCTGGGACCAACCCCTGAGCAACAGGGCCAGGTTGGGTTCTGACCCTGTTAGTGCTTTCTTTTTGGTTTGTACTAATACTTTTTTTTTTAAATACTCCTAGTAAAGAACTGTTATTCCTATTCCCATATCTTTGCCTGAAAGTTCTTAATTTCAAATCTATAATAATTCAGAGGGAAGGGGGTTACATTCTCCATTTCAAAGGAAGCTCTGGCTTTTCCCTGGCACACACCTGTCTGTCCAAACCAAGACACCTGCAAAGCCACGTGATTTAATACCATAGTTTTACTCCCTGCATATCTTACTTTACATTCCATTACAAACAGAAAAAAGCCCAGCAAACTAAGGCTAAAAGGTTCCAGATAAACTTCCTGAGCCACGTGAGGAGAAACCAAAGCCCAGCATACCTGCATACATGTGGTAGGTCAGCCTCTCGATGAGCTTCACCACCGTGCCCCCTTTGATGATGGGGATGCCATTCCTGCTCTGCAGGTTATCCTCAAAAACAATGTTATCCTCAGAGTCCTCCACCACGAAACGATACACCCTGGGGCTGGGCAGCCTCAGGGGCTGCTCATTCTCCTCCTGCAGCAGCACTGAGTCCAGCATCCTGTCCAGGGTGCTGCGGTACTGCAGCGACACCAGCGCCGCCATCCACGTGCTCTTCTCCTCGGCAGACCTGGCAGCAAAGAGCACGCTGCTGTCATCCTTGGACACCAGCTCGAAGGCATGCTTGTACTCTGCTGTGTCCTCCTTGTCCACCACCTGCATCTTCCTCATGACAATCTTCTCCTTGAGCCTGTACTCGGCGCTGCTGTAGCCTGGCAGCCGCGACTGGCCGTGGTTGGCTTTGCAGCTGATCATGAGCCCGTCGAAGAGGAAGATGTGGCGCTCGTGCTTGGCCCCGATTTTGGTGAGCCCTCCTTCCATGATGAACTCGTTGCAGCACTGGCCAATGTCTTTGCCTTCCCAGCCATCGATGTTCTTCTGGATCTCGTTCATTTTCTTGATGGCCAAGTGTTTGCTTCTGATCTGCCGGTGGTAGAAGCGACAGATGGGCTCCCTGGAAGGAAGGACAGGGAAAAGTCACCATGGGCACATCCCCAGATTTGCAAGCCCAAAAGACTCAAATAATCAACTCAATTAATTGCTTCAATCAGGATTTTTTTTTGCCCTCAAAATGCCCTAATCAAGTTCCAAATAAGCCACTTTGGCTGGGGAGGAGGAAAGTATTCACGTTATCCTTACAAGTGGGGCACGAGTAAAATACTCATGATATTCTTACAAGTGGCTTTTGGGCTGCTGCTCCATTTACAAAGAAAACTGGCAACAAGACATGGCTTGGAAAGGAAATCCAGAGGTTTTCTAGCAAGAAGAGGTGATTTGTGTCCCTCCCTGGCAGCTGTGGGAAGGCAGGGGGGCCCTGGGGTGCTTACCCAGGCCGGCGGCGCGGCGAGTGCTTGCTGTAAATGCGCTCCATGCTGCACTGCAGGTTCAGCAGGGCTGTGATGGCCTGCTTCAGGCACTCCCTGTCCTCTTCATCCTCACTGCATTCCTGCAGTTGCTGGAACACAACAAACATGGGTTTTCAGATTGGTTTCCAGCAGGGTAAGAAGACTGAAAGACCTTCTCACATGGTGTCAGCAGCAGCACGTGGTGAAATCGGTGATTTCAAGTCAGTGACTTGAAACTAAAAATATTTGTCAGAGGTTCAGGAAAAATCAGTGGATAATCATCAAGTTTAGAAAGGTCAATCAGGAATTTTTTTTGCCCTCAAAATGCCCTAATCAAGTTCCAAATAAGCCAATTTGGCTGGGAAGGAGTAAAATATTATTGTTCCAAGTGGGGTGTGAATCCTTTAGCCTTTAATGCTAATTGTCAGGAATTATTTTGCCTGTTATCTCCTCAACAATATCCAGTTTCAAAGTGGCTTGATTCAAGAGTTGGAAGGTTTGAGATAGCCAAGGATTCAGTGCTGCTTTATGGAACTCTGTGTATCTTTCTTCCATGAGTCCATCCAAACAATTCAAATTTAAGACAGAAGGAGCCCCTTCTTTATAATCCTGAATTATAATCTTTGCTTTTTTTAATCCTGAATTCTGCCACCTTCAGCAAACCCAAGAAGAAACATCAATTTTGCACAGAGCAAAGAGCAAAACAGAGTCTGAAATTCAAGATTTGCTACCACAGAAAAATGTGAAGACAGTGAGAACAAATGTATTTCCTTTGTATAAAGACTAAATCCATCTCCAGCCCTCAGCAGAAAATTCCTGAATTAGGAAATTCCACAGATTTTCATTTAATTCCACAGATTTTCCATCCACTTGGTGGCAACAGGCTTTGAGCAAAACCTACAAGTTCCTCTTTTTGGTTCTTTAAGGAGGTACCTAAAAAAACTACTGAAAAAATAAAAGAGATTTTTCTTTTTAACCCTTTTCACATCCAAGACCATCTGAACCACCCATGGCAGGAGCTGGAATGAGATGGGTTTTAAGATCCCTTCCAATACAAACCAGTCTGGGATTCTGTGAATTTTTAAAAAGAAAATTCAAGCTAATAAACTGGTGGGCAAAATCATGACAATTTGCCATGAAGTTTGGGATAAACTCTGTTTTACCTGCAGATCTGCAGAGAAATCTTCCTTACACTCACTGGCAGAATCCTTCTTTTCCTTTCCCCACTATGTTCCCTCAGCAAGGATCCCTCAGCTTCTTCTAAAAGTAATTCAGAGAACAGGTTTTGACCACATTGGTCCCCTCCCTTGTTGCTTAAATGAATGAATTTTTCATTTTCCTTGCCCAAATATTAAAGAAAGGAAGAGTTTTGTGGCTCCAAATTTCTGGGAAGCTGAGGAACAGTAGAGGGAAGGGGAAAATCAGATGTCTACCTCAGGAAATTCTGCTTTTCCTTGCTGGAAATGCAAAGAACATGGAAATGGTGTGAGATGCAGAATTCCTAAAGGTTGGAGAAGCAACTGAAGGGATAATTTCAGATGCTGCTGGATGAGAACACAACAAATCCTGAGCAGGAATCAGGGATAATCCTGAGAGGGAAGGATTCCATACAGGAATCCATCCCTTGATCCCTTTGCTCAGGCAAAGAGGAGGCTCTGAAGCAGATACTGAAGGTTTTTCCACCAAGGAGGAAAAGTTCTACAGCTTGAAAGAATTTTCAGGCTTTTCACAGTTTAATTTTATTAATTTTAGTTTTGTTGTTCTGCAAAAAAAAGCAAATATTGAGGCCTGTGTTTCTGTAAATCATTATTTTATTCACCTCTCAGTTCAGAAGGGGTTTTGGGTAACTTTCTCAAGGAGTAAAAGTCTCAATCTGAGCTTCTCTCCCCACTGAAACTGGGAAAATATGAGTGTTTTGTTGCTTTTTCCTTTCATTTTTGTCTTCTTCAACCATAATTCCTAGAGGTAAATGCAATGGTAACAGAGAAGCAGTAGCACCAGTTCTTAATGTTATATATTAATATTGAATAAATACTTTTTAATCCCCTAAATCACTGTTTTCTAAAAATCCCTGCTGTAAATTCAGGATTTTTTTCAAAGTACAACATAAAATTCAAATTTTAAACCTGTAACTAATGGGAATATAATAAAATACCCTGGACTGACCATTTTCTACAGGGTGATATTTCAGATTTCTTTTCTGTGCTCACAAGTGTCAGATTCCATTCAGAAATCTCATACACTGGGGGAAAAGGTCAAATTTAAATGTTTTCACTGCTAAAATGATCATCTTTCCTGCTGTATCATCCTTTAAAATAAACAAACACATGACAAAATGATTTTATTTATCAAAAATAGGATGAAAACTCAGCTCACCAGGGCACCTGTGGTAATGTTTCCCTAAAAAGGGGAAAACCACAACATATTTTACATTTGTAAATCCAGTTTGAGGTTCAGATTCCCCCAGAGCTGTGGCAGCACAAGATTTCATCCTGAAATTTCATCCTGATGATTTCCCAGCTCTAAGACACAATGGGTCATTAATTAGGCTGACCTTCAGCAAAACCCAGTTCTGCCTTTTCAACCTGAAAGGTTTTCACAGGTTCCAGAGATGATGGGAAGGGAAGTTTTGTTATTCTGAGACTCTTCTGATGAAGGAATTTCCCCTGATATCCAACTGAAAGCTCCCCTGGCAGAGCTTGAGGCCATTTCCTCCTGTGCTGTCCCCTGTTCCCAGGGAGCAGAGCTCAGCCCTCCTGTCCCCACCCTCCTGGCTCAGGAAGTTGTAGAAAATTCAGCTTGTTTGGGGTTTTTTTTAAGCTTTTCTGAACTGTTTTCTAAACTGAATATCACCAGAAATGCTTAATAGTTGAAAATTTACTGAAATCACATCTTTAGGTGGATTGGAAGCTGTCCCTGCCCATGGCAGGGGTTGGAACCAGATGATTTTAAGGTCCCTTCCAATCCAAACCATTCTGGGATTTAAGCTTTTATGCAGAATATTGGTAATTCATTAATTAGAGGTGGGTCAAAATAAATCACCCCTTATTTTTACTTATTTCAATCAGGATATGCAAAAAATCACAGCACACATGATGAAAACAAGAGTGAAATTAAGTAGAAATATGGAAAAAAAATGATTTTGTGCTAAATATTAATTACAGAGCTGGTATTAATACAACTCCTAGAAATATTCAGGTTGGATTATAGATAAATTTGAATTTATATATACAAGTAAATCCTTTAAAAACACAAAGGAAATCCCTACAACTCACCTGTACAGCATCAGATTTTACAGTGAGAACCTCAAATAGTGATTTAATTTCTGTTACTATTCCCAAATGTCAGCAACAGCCACAGGGTTTTTACCCATTTAATTGAAGTTCATCCCTGTTAGTTAATAATTCATCTACCCTTAAAGCTTTACAAACTTTCCCCACACCATGGGGCAAACAGAACCTTTTTCACATTATCCTCAGCTAATTCCAGTCAGGACTCAGGACAAATGGGTGAATATTAAGAATGGATTATTCTGACATAATAAAGTGCATAATAAATAAGTAATAAACTGCTGAATAAATAAACAATTGAACAAATAAATAATCTGAAATAATAAACTGAGCTGGAGTGTGAGCTGAGACTGAGAATTCTGACTGAATCCTGCTCAGCTCTGTCTGAATGGACAAAAAATTCAGAACTCATAGAAAGAAGAAATTAGATTTGTGTATTAAATTTTTAAGTATATTAGAACTCAAAATCACCAAAGATTTGTTTAATAAAATGTAGTTCAAATGTTCATATGAGAGCAACAGATGCTTTGTAAGATTTTTGTTACTTTTCAGAAATGAAGTCACCAGTGTCAAATAATTTTAATTTTCATAGGGTGCAAGTAAAATGTAACCACCTATGGTTGAATATTAAGAATGGATTAATCTGAAATAATAAACTGCATAATAAACAGCTGAATAAAGAAACAAATGAACAAATAAATAAACTGAAATAATAAACTGAGCTGCAGCTGGAGCTAAGACTGAGAATGAAGTCACCAGTGTCAAATAATTTTAATTTTCAGAGGGAGCAAGTAAAATGTAAAAAAAAAAACAAAAAAAAACCAAAAACCATCTATCTAAAAGCTCAGATTCTCTACATTAATTGCTATTTTCACTCAGAAATGAGAGTGTGGCTCAGTTTACCTGCAGCAGCTCAAAGTAGTGCAGGCAGTGGTAGACTGGGATCAGCATGAGGCGAGGCAGGACGTACTGCACAGCTTCCTTAAACCCCTCAGCTGTGGACTGCAAAGGGAAAAAAAAGGATTATTTACACTGAAATACTCAGGATATTCACTGTGCTGTCCAATATCCCACAGAAATATGGAGGCTTCAGTAGAAGAAATCAGTATCACAGGTTTATCTCTTAAAAAATGAGAATATTTTCCATTCCTCAGTAGCTGACTGGGACAATAATTCAGGTTGTAAGGTGAGGAGAGATTTTTCCAACCTGAGAATCACAGGTTTATCTCTTAAAAAATGAGAATATTTTCCATTCCTCAGTAGCTGACTGGGACAATAATTCAGGTTGTAAGGTGAGGAGAGATTTTTCCAACCAGAGGTGGAATTCCTCCCTTCTTCCATGGCACAACTGCTGAGGAGAAAGTGAATTACTTCAGGGTCAGACTCTCTGACACCTGGCTTGAATATCAATTGAATAAGATTGGAATGAATGCTGGAATGAAAGAGTTGAATTCCAGCTTTGAGCTTTACATTTAGGAGGGAAGGAGGCAAAGAACCTTCCTTATTCCCCAAGGAATATTTAAGGGAGATGATCCAGCTCAGCCAGGGCTCAGAGCTGGAAACACTCCCTGAAGGAAGGAAGGGCTCAGAGGGATCTCATCCTGCTGAGATGCCCCAGTAGCACCAAACTGGGTTTAACTGGGAGCACCAGTGACCCATCACCTGCTCAGCAGCTTCTCTAAGGGCATTTCTGAACTCCAGCTCAGCCTCAGCAGCATCTTTAATTAATAAATCTATTACACAGGCAGAAACAACATCAGAATATAACATACAGAACATATAAGAAAACCTTTGAAATAGAACTAAAGCCATTCAGGAATTGTCATTTGCACTCACCTGGAAGTGGAGAGCCACAGCAGGTTTGGCCATTAAGTTATTGAAATGCTCCTGAAATTGTGGGGAGAGAATATCCTGGGACAAGGTTTCATATGGATCAAAGGCTTGCTCCTAAATAAAAACACAGGATTGCACACAGAAGTGAAGGATCCAAGCTGTTTCTGTCCCAGCTGGCACAATCATTTCCTTCAATAAGCTGATGGAACTCTTCAAGAAAATATTGATTGTGCAAACTAAATACTGAGTAAATCCTATTTCACTTCCAGCTTTTAAATGCCCAGAATTTTGTTGGCATTTCCTCAACCTTCCCATCTTTATGCAACAGGGGCAACCAAGAGAAGTTTTTGCTTTTCACATGGAATTTCACATGGAATGGCAATTTTACCTCCTCTCTGTCCACAAAGATGGACAATGTGGGAACTTGGGACACTTTTCCAGGGAAAATATCTGGGACACAGTGACCAGGCTCAGGGGAAAGTCAACAAGTGACACCAAGGGTTTAGATGCAAAAATGATGGTTCTGTTTGGAGTGTCCAGCTGTGATCCCACAGGATCAGCCACAGCAGGATGGGATGGAAACCTGGCTGCACAGAAATCCCACAGGAATAACTCCTGGCTGCACAGAAACCCCACAGGAATAACTCCTGGCTGCACAGAAATCCCACAGGAATCATTCCTGGCTGTGCAGGAATCCCACAGGAATCATTCCTGGCTGCACAGAAATCCCACAGGAAAAATTTCTGGCTACAGGAATAATTTCTGGCTGCACAGGGATCCCTGCAGGAATCATTTCTGGCTGCAGGAATTGTTTCTGGCTGCACAAGAATCCCTCAGGAATCATTTCTGGCTGCACAGGGATCCCACAGGAATCATTTTTGGCTGCACAGGGATCCCACAGGAATCATTTCTGGAGACAGAGAAATCCCTCAGGAATCATTTCTGTCTGCAGAAATCCCACAGGAATAATTCCTGGCTTCAGGGATCCCTCAGGAATCATTTCTGTCTGCAGAAATCCCTCAGGAATCATTCCTGGCTGCAGGAACCATTTGTGGCTCCCAGCTGGGCTGTGCCAGGACCTGTCAGGCTGATCCCAGTCCCTGCAGGCTCCCAGGGCTGATTCACCCCTGAGTCACTGCTGCCATCAGCACATCCCTCTTGCCACCTCAGTGCTGCTGCATTTGGGAATACCAACCCCACAAAAGGCCTGTTTGAACACTGGTGAGGTCTGAAGTCAAAGTGGAATCCACAGTGCAAATCCACTGCAGGAGCCAGGCCAAGATTTCCTGACTCTGTGCTGTCCTCTGGAATTTTCTGAAGTGGTTTTAGTTTCTTCCACTTCGACTTCCATCAATATTTTTATGTTTTGGGTTTGTTTTATGAACATGAGATTAAAATGAACTGCATTAGGGATCTTCCCCAAGAGATGAATTATTTAAAAAAGGGTTTTCTGCTTTCAGTGCTGCAAAAGTGACTGAAAAATGGAATTGTGGAATATTGAAATGGATGGCTTTTGGCTGAAGGAGAACAGGGATAGATGGGATATTGGGAATTCCTGGCTGGGAGGGTGGGGAGGGGCTGGGATGGGATTCCCAGAGAAGCTGTGGCTGCCCCTGGATCTCTGGAAGTGTCCAAGGCCAGGGTGGACAGGGCTTGGATGACTCTGGGATGGTGGAAGGTGTCCCCTGGGATGGGATTTAAGGTCTCTCCCAACCCAAGCCATTCTGGGATTCTATGGAAGCATCACCCTGATGTCCATATAAATCACCTCCCACTTTTATTCCTTTGTGGGCACTTAAAACTCCTCTTATGGAACCACAAACAGCAGAAATCCAATTTACAACCCACTGCCAACCCCTTGTTTTATCAGCTGCCTTGTGAAGATCTCTGCCCTAATCTGAGGCTCTCAATCATCCATCTCCCACTTCTACATCTCAGTTTCTGAATTTCCTCCACACCAGCAAAGAAGATTTTCATTTCCCCATACATGAAATAACTTTTTTATTTTTCCCCATACACAAAATGAATGTTTTATTTCCCTCACACTTCCTTATCTCAAAACCACAACAATATTTATGTCTTTAAACCTTCCAGGGACCTGATGCAGAAAAAAACAGACAAAGCAGGAAGATTCCAGCTTGCAGGGGTTGTTTGGTTTTAATTATCCTTCCCAAGAAGCTGAAGGACCTTTTTAATGTTCAGAAATGAACAACCCAGGCAGTGAGATAAGCAGAGCAAATAAACACTTCACTTTCATATCTCTCTTTAATGATTCCTTT
Source organism: Alaudala cheleensis (assembly GCA_013398995.1). Lineage (NCBI taxonomy): Eukaryota > Metazoa > Chordata > Aves > Passeriformes > Alaudidae > Alaudala > Alaudala cheleensis. Next base: position 31,231 of record VWYE01027197.1, on the reverse strand, counting down.
TGCAAACACTGACAGAAAGATGATCTCACCCTGGGAGATGATCAACAGCTCAGTTATTAAGCAGGTCTTGCCCCATATTAACTGAATTAATAAATTCAAGTATATTACCTTCATTAAAAGCTTGGAAAAATAATCTGGACTTCATGTCCTCTTCAAGTTTTTCAGTGAATGAAAAATGAGATGAGATTTTCACTCATTGAAAAGGATTTGTTTCCATTAAAGCACAGGATGACTCAAAGCAGCTCTTGCAATAAAATCTGATTTTTTTTCCAGGATAATGCTGTACTAATCCAAATTCAAGGGTTTTTTTTGTTTATTTTTTTCAGTTTCAATGTTATAACTACTTTAATCCATTGATCAAACCCTCCTCCTTATCATTATAAAGAAATTAAACTTCAATAACTGCTAAGACTTGGTCAACTGGACTTTTCTGCATGACTGGTTTATTGAAGCAATGCCAAAAAACTTTATCTTTATAAATGAGTGCCCCAAAATCACTATTTTTTACAACCAGAAAAATGTCATCATTCTCCAGGTGGGACTGGGGTGTTCATACAATCCTCAGATCTTAAAATGGAAGATACATGAAAATGAAATGGAAGTTTTATTGTTATTTTTTTTTAATAAACAGAATAATTTTAAGATCAAACCAAAAACTTGCCATTCACCACGTGGTTCCCCTGATACATTGTGGGTCAGCTCAGAACAATTAATTTCCTCTCTCATTGTGGTTTATATGATTGCTGTCACATTTTAGGGCCAAAAACTGGGATTAATACACATCCCAAGGAAAAGCAGGTTCCATTTAAACCAATGACAAAACTTCCATCCCTACTTTGGTCATCCACTCATGGAGTTTTCTCCCCAGACAGATGAAACCACACAATTTTAATTAAGCTGAACTGTCCTCTTGCCTCTCAGACCCTGCTGTTCCCCTGTGCACCTCCCTGCTGAATTCCAGAGTCATTCTGCATCAATTTTCAGGAATTCTGACTCCACTGAGCTCTATCCCACTTCAGCTTTGTGACTCCTTTCTGTATTTCAGAGTAGTTTTAATATGGAGTATTTCAGAATTTTAAAAAAATCCCTTCCAGTATTTCAGTGCCCATTCAAAACAAACTGAGAAAATAATTAATAATGTTCCAGTGTGAGCCACACCCAATCCCAGTGCAGTGATTTGCCTCATTCCTACTCTTTAATATCTATTTTAGAGCTCAGTGGGTATCAACAGCACTTCTGCTACAATCCTGAGCCATAAACTGCTGCTGGGATACTTCATTCCCTCCTGGAGTCCCTGCTCCATGAAGATGGGAATAAATCCAATGGTCAAAGAATACATTTGAATTAAAACTCTGTTAGGAGTGATTTAATTAAAAAAAAAAAACTAAACCAAGCAAATGAAACAACAAACCTCTGCAAGGTCCTCAAAGCAGCTGCCAGCCAGGGGGTGAGGGCTGCTTTCATCTGTCATCTCCACTGTGTCCTCAATCAATCCCAAAAGCTTCACTGTCAGCTCGTGGATGTCTGAAATGTTGCTGAAGATCACATCAATGTCCTGCAAGCACAAAACATGGCTGAGATGATTTTTTTGAAGCATGGAAATACTGGAGTGAGTTTTGTCTGAATCAGGAGGCAAAAGGAGAGGAGCCAACAAAAAAAAAGCAAGGGGAAGTTCAACTCTGTGGCCTTCCCAGCCCTCCAGGCCTCCCTGAACACATCCAGCCTTGCCCAATTTCCACAGCATCGTTCCAGGAGCTGCTGTGCCCCCAGGACAGGCTGTGCCCCCTTCCTGCTGTCACTGCTCCCTCTGCTCCTTCTTGTCTCACAGGACACAGCAGGGAGGAGGGGATTTCCAGGAGGAATCTACAGCAGCTCCAAGCTCAGATCCTCTAAACCACAGGTGCAACTCCTGCTTCAGCACAGCTGGGAATGGAACTGGCAGGAATTGGCAGCTTCCTTCCTGCCTTGGGCTGCAATGCAAGGTGTGACAGCAGTGTGTGTTCTGTCCCCAGCTGTTCTTTATCTGTGCCACCCCCCACCCTCCCTGCAGGGCATCTCTGCTCTCCAGGGGCCATTGGGGCTCCCTGCAGGCCTGAGAAAATTCCATCATCCCANAAATTCCATCATCCCATGGGCAGAGGCTGCAGCCAGGGCAGGAGCCCAGCATTGGCAGCTGGAGAAACCCTGAGAGGCAGAGCCCAGCACAGCCCCTGTGTGCTCTGCATTGCCAGAGGAGCCCAGAGCCAGCTCAGCACCACTGCACCTTCAGAGGGAACTGCCCCCTGCTCCAGGATCCTCTCTGCTCCCACACAGCCACCTCTGCCACTGCAGGAGGGCTGGGCTGGGCTGGAACCAACCCCTGAGCAACAGGGGCAGGCTGGGTTCTCACTCTGGCAGTGCTTTTTTGACTATAGCATTTTTTTTTAATACTTCTAGTAAAGAACTGTTATTCCTATTCCCTTCTTTTTGCCTGAAAGCCCCTTAATTTCAAATCTATAATAATTAGGAGGCANGAATCACCACACCCAGCTGGAATGGGAATGGCTCCTGCTGCCTCTTTTTAACCTGCTGGTGTCACCTAAAAATCCCAGTTTGGGTTCTGCTGGGCTGTCCCCTAAGAAGGATCCACCAATCCTTCCCTGCTCCTCCTGAGAACAGAATTTGTTGCACTGACAACTCCAATATTTCCATGGTTTATGAAACAGTGATTCCCTTCACAGTTAGAGAAATCCACAGCCAAGTTTTAACTGGAATTTCTACAGATAAGGAGCAGCCTGTAAATGTCAGTTCAAGCATTCACTGTACATAGAAGTAGATTTATGTGCTGGTCTTACACAGAAATTATTTTTTTGGGGGGAGCTGTGGCAAGACCAATTTTTGTGTTAAACCAATGTGAAACTATTACCTAAATGACCAAAATAATGCAGCTACAGCTGGCACCTGCCAGGGAATTGTGTCCATGAAGCTCCACTCCCATGCTATTAATGGCAATTCCCCCACTGGATTTCACACACAGACAATGCTCATTATTCTCTGACACACAATAAATCCAATGTGATTTCACCTCCAACACAATTCATGCCAAATGGGTAGGTTCTGGCTGCTAATGAGGCAATTAGCACTGCTCATCAACAAAGGACTCACATGAGGTGTGAAGAGCCTCCTGTTGGACAGAAAAGCTTCCCGAAAGACTTTGATGATCAGGTTGAGCTCCCTCAGGTATTGCCTCTCTTCTGCAATCTCATTTCTCACCAGGTCGTAGTAGTTGAGCTCCCCAGAGGAGGAGGGTTCATCCTCACACAGAGAAACCAACCCAATCTCATCCTGATCAAACATATCCATCAAAACCTGCCAGAGAAATCCACAGAATTNCACATCCAGCCTTGCCCAATTTCCACAGCATCGTTCCAGGAGCTGCTGTGCCCCCAGGACAGGCTGTGCCCCCTTCCTGCTGTCACTGCTCCCTCTGCTCCTTCTTGTCTCACAGGACACAGCAGGGAGGAGGGGATTTCCAGGAGGAATCTACAGCAGCTCCAAGCTCAGATCCTCTAAACCACAGGTGCAACTCCTGCTTCAGCACAGCTGGGAATGGAACTGGCAGGAATTGGCAGCTTCCTTCCTGCCTTGGGCTGCAATGCAAGGTGTGACAGCAGTGTGTGTTCTGTCCCCAGCTGTTCTTTATCTCTGCCACCCCCCACCCTCCCTGCAGGGCATCTCTGCTCTCCAGGGGCCATTGGGGCTCCCTGCAGGCCTGAGAAAATTCCATCATCCCATGGGCAGAGGCTGCAGCCAGGGCAGGAGCCCAGCATTGGCAGCTGGAGAAACCCTGAGAGGCAGAGCCCAGCACAGCCCCTGTGTGCTCTGCATTGCCAGAGGAGCCCAGAGCCAGCTCAGCACCACTGCACCTTCAGAGGGAACTGCCCCCTGCTCCAGGATCCTCTCTGCTCCCACACAGCCACCTCTGCCACTGCAGGAGGGCTGGGCTGGGCTGGAACCAACCCCTGAGCAACAGGGGCAGGCTGGGTTCTCACTCTGGCAGTGCTTTTTTGACTATAGCATTTTTTTTTAATACTTCTAGTAAAGAACTGTTATTCCTATTCCCTTCTTTTTGCCTGAAAGCCCCTTAATTTCAAATCTATAATAATTCAGAGGGAGGGGGTTTAAATTCTCCATTCCAAGGGAGGTTCTGGATTTTCCCTGGCACACACCTGTCTGTCCAAACCAAGACACTTCCCAAATTCTGACTGGAGATTTTCAATTCCCCACACTCAATGAGGAAGCCCCTTCCAGTGTCCTGCATTCCCCCTGTGAATTCCCTGCTCAGAAGTTTTTCTGCCCCAACCTCCCAGTGACCTGCTGGCAGTGCCCAGGCCATGGCAACTCTCTGGTGGGAACATGAAATCCTAAAATTTCCCATTCCCATTCCCAAAAGAATATTCCTCAGCTCCCAAACACGGCTCCCTTCTCCCTCCATCATCTTCCCTGGAATTCTACCCCCACAGCTGCACAATTCCATCAGTTCCTGAGGAATCACCACACCCAGCTGGAATGGGAATGGCTCCTGCTGCCTCTTTTCAACCTGCTGGTATCACCTAAAAATCCCAGTTCAGGTTCTGCTGGGCTGTCCCCTAGGAAGGATCCACCAATCCTTCCCTACTCCTCCTGAGAACAGAATTTGCTGCACTGACAATTCCAATCCAATATTTCCATGGTTTATCAAACAGTGATTCCCTTCACAGTTAGAGAAATGCACAGCCAAGTTTGAATTGGGATTTCTACAGATAAGGAGCAGCCTGTAAATATCAGTTCAAGCATTCCCTGCACATGCAGGTAGATTTATGTGCTGGTTTTACACAGAAATTATTTTTTGGGGGGAGCTGTGGCAAAACCAATTTTTGTGTTGAACCAAAGTGAAACTATTACCTAAATGACCAAAATAATGCAACTACAGCTGGCACCTGCCAGGGAATTGTGTCCATGAAGCTCCACTCCCATGCTATTAATGGCAATTCCCCCACTGGATTTCACACACAGACAATGCTCATTATTCACTGACACACAATAAATCCAATCTGATTTCACCTCCAACACAATTCATGCCAAATGGGTAAGTTCTGGCTGCTAATGAGGCAATTAGCACTGCTCATCAACAAAGGACTCACATGAGGTGTGAAGAGCCTCCTGTTGGACAGAAAAGCTTCCCGAAAGACTTTGATGATCAGGTTGAGCTCCCTCAGGTATTGCCTCTCTTCTGCAATCTCATTTCTCACCAGGTCGTAGTAGTTGAGCTCCCCAGAGGAGGAGGGTTCATCCTCACACAGAGAAACCAACCCAATCTCATCCTGATCAAACATATCCATCAAAACCTGCCAGAGAAATCCACAGAATTACACCCAGCCACATTCTCACACTTGGCTCCAGCTCAGCTATTTCAGTGTGCTCAGAGAAATCCTGGGAGTTTTGAATACAATCCTTGCTGTATTCACTTTCACAAGGGAGTAATATTTCAATTTTGGCAGCAGGAGGCTGCAGCAGTTGCCAAAGCCATTTTCCCCCTTGGAAGTGAGCACGACCTAGAAAACAAGTTACAATTCATGCAGAATCAACTTGGAGAACAAAGCACCTTGCATAAGCCTTGGACAAAACCTCCTGCTGAAGAGAAAACCCAACAAAAATGTTTCTCATTTTAATGGGCATGAAAACTAAAGGTCTTCTCTGTGTGATGAAGGAGAGGCCACGACAAAGTGACATCCCAGAAATAAAGGACATCATAATTTTCTGTCCTTACACTGCTTGTAAAGGCTCCTGCTGCTCCCAAAGTGACCCAGGTTAACTTAAAGTTCTGCTGTGACAGATGTGGCATGAACAAAGAGAGAAGCTTTGCCTTTTCTCAAATTTTTGCTGTCACAGGTCTGGCATGAACAAGGAGAAAAGATTTGAGTAAAACCAGGCTCTCCCTCTGATCCCCCTCTGAACACACCTTCCACATCCAACAAAATCTCCCACATCACCTCTGAATTCTGTTTTCATGCCACCCCCTCACCTTATCAGCACACATTGATACTTTAATGTCCTGCTGGGAGATCTCAAAGTGTCGGATGTTGAAAACATAATTTCCAGCCAGCTTTAGGATGTCAGCTGAGATGTATTCCAGCACTGCCACGATATAGAGAGACACATGGTAATCCACCTTGTAGCCCAAGACCTCCTGCAAAGTGAAAACAAGAGGAAACAAGAGGTGTTTATTCCAGAAATTCATCCAGAGTGACAATGAACACAGTGAATTTTTGACTGGAATGGATTTTGTCTGTGGAGATGATTTACAGTAAGGGAACACCCAGGGCTGAGCACATCAAATGGAAATTGGAACATCTGCCTGGAGGAGATGCTTGTAAATACTTGTGTTCCTTTGCAGAGATTTAACAGAGGAAAAGCTGCAGAACTTGAAATAATCCCTCCTCTAAAAATGACACTCCTAAAAATAGAATTCATTGAAGGAAGGGACTCCAGTGGAATTACTCCTGTACTTCAGTTCTCATCCCTGTCTGGAATGTGGAGTCTTGAGAACAGAGGTTTCACTTTCAAGGGATCATGGAATGGTTTGGGTGGGAAGGGACCTTGGAGATCATCTCTTCCACCCCCTGCCAGGCCAACTGAGCACTCTGCACTCCATCAAATAATGGGACTTCAATAATGGAATTCTGAGCAGGCAAAAAACAGGATGAATGTAGCACATGAACCCTGGGATCATGCTCCCTGCACAATTGCAGCCTTTCACCTGGCAATAAATGCTGGTGGGTTTGTGTGTTTGAATAATAAGGCAGATTTGTTCTCATTATATATTGGTGCATCCTCTAAAAATCAGATTCTGGGCCTCTTTTCCCACTTCTAAACCAGATTTCACCAAAGAAAACCAGTGGTGTTTAGGAAGATCAAATTTACTGCTGTTTTCTCTCTTGACATCCCTCCCCCTCCCATTAACCCTCAGGAACTGAGATGTTGTGTATGTGAACACAACAAGGAGACCTGGAAAAGTGCTTTAATTTCTGCTTCTGGAAACAGAATTTGCATTGCTTTAATTCCAGCAGCTGGAAACACCTTTGCAGATCTCTTGATTTTTAAACCCAAGGCACCAGTGACATTCAGCAGTGACTGCAAGGACACTGCCACATCTTGGTTGACAGTACACAAGGAACAGGATCGACTTGTTCCCTCCTATTTTGGTTTCTGCAGCATTTTGGAACAAATAAAGGTCTCAAAGCAGTGCTGCTGAAGTGGGGAAGGTATTTGAGTTTTGTTCATGTCAAAAACTAACTAATCCTATTTCGAAGTAGAGAAATAGATTAACACACTGATGCCTTGAACCTGATGAATTTAAGGAGTTAGTTTTATCACTTTTCTGTGTTATTAAAAGTAATCTGATGTAATAAAGAGGAGCCAACGGAAAAAGCAAGAACTCTGTGGTCTTCCCAGCCCTCCAGGCTTCCCTGAGCACATCCAGCCTTGCCCAATTCCCCCAGCATCCTTCCCAGGGCTGTTGTTACCCCAGGACAGGCTGGGATCTGCAGAGGCACTTCCCCTTTCCTGCTGTCACTGCTCCCTCTGCTCCTTCTGGACACAGTAGGAAGGAGATCCAATAAATTCACCTTTTTGGCCAGTCTTTACTCCCTCTGCCAAGGAGAGAAACTCCTCTAATTTGATACAAATCACAGAAATACATGAAAGGTCATGCTGGGGGGGCAGGAAAGGTGAGAGTACCTTGAGCAGAGGATGGATTTTGTCCACAGGCAGCAGGAGGGGGTTCCTTCTCTTGCGTTTCTCGATGGCCGACTGAGCATCAGCGATGGCCCATTTGTCAATGGGGTGGGGAAAAGTCTTCTGAACCCGTTCCTGCCCAACACAGAGAGCACTGACACCAACCACAGCCACCAGAGAGGGGGAAATGACACAGCACAGCAAATGACTGCCCCTCCAGGACAGGCAATTCTCCTCCTCCTCAGTGTTTGCAACGCGTTTTGCTCGTTGTTCTCTCCTCACTCAGCTCGGCCTCTCTCTTTTCAGCAATCCTGAACAAGCTCCCCCTCCCTGAGCACCAATTCCTTCAGATCCCCTGAAATCTGTGAGCTTTTCAAGAGCAGCAAGAAGGTTTCTGTGGAGGCTCTCGTTCTTTTTTGTTGTTCCACCAAGGTCAGGATGGATGATACACGGACATAAATTCAAGTTTGGACCTGGTGATTTATGATGTCGTATCTATTTACAGATTATTTACAGACTCACCAGCCCTGAGCTCTACCTAACAAACCAGAGAAATGAGGTAAAATGGCCACTATTAACTTTTCCCAGCCCTTTAGGAACTATTTATCCAATAAGGAGATGACACCTCTATTATTGATGTTTCTGACCCAATAATGGCCACTAAAGGTCTGCAATGGGGACCTTTTTCACCCAATTATAGAAAAACCACCCAAACCCATGAAGAAGAAGAAGGTGAAAAGAAGGACTTTGGACAACAACCCAAATCCTCCACCTTAGCTCACACACTATAGACTAAAACCTTAAACTCTAAATGTTTCACCCTGTGAGATCCCACAGCCCCATTCAAACCCCACACCCACAGCCCCTGTGCTGTCACTCAATCTCAGGAGACTGGCCCAAATGTGGTGCCTGCCTGAGGCTCAGCACCTTTTAACACAGAAAAACCAAAATTTTCAGCCTCCAGGGTTCCAGCAGGTTTCAATCTCCACTGGCAGTGGAAGGTGTTCCTGCCATGGCAGGGGGTTGGATGTGGATGGTCTTTAGGATCCCTCCCAACCCAGACCATTGTGGGATTCTGTGGGACCAGCAGCCCAAAATCTAAACACCATCAGGAGGTACTGAACAGTTCACAGCCCACAAAAAAACTCCAAGTTGATACTGCTCCTATTTGAGAAAAGAGTGTAACTTGCTCTATATTGGATCAAGTTTGTGCCAGGAATGAAAAGCTGAAGGATGAGCTGGGAAAAAAATGGTGAAATATTTGTGTCCCTTTGATGGACAGATTTTTGCACATGTTCCAAGATCTAACAGCAGACCCCAGGTGTTCAGAGAGGCAGATTTTCTTACAGGCAGCTTTGAAATCCTTGCAGGTGGCCATTTCATGTCCAGCTTTCTGATCAGCTGCCAGGTTAACACAGGGTGACATTCCCTCCTGGAGAACAACCCTTGGGATCCTACCAGGAAATCCTCCCAAAAATGGGGACAAGGTGGCATTCAGCCATCCTTCAGCTGGGANCCACAAAAAACCCCAAGCTGATACTGCTCCTATTTGAGAAAAGGGTGTAACTTGGTCTAAGTCAAATCAAGTTTGTGGCAGGAATGAAAAGCTGAAGGATGAGCTGGAAAAAAATGGTGAAATATTTGTGTCCCTTTGATGAAGAGATTTTTGCACATGTTCCAAAATCTAACAGCAAACCCCAGGTGTTCAGAGAGGCAGATTTTCTTACAGGCAGCTTTGAAATCCTTGCAGGTGGCCATTTCATGTCCAGCTTTCTGATCAGCTGCCAGGTTAACACAGGGTGACATTCCCTCCTGGAGAGCAACCCCTGGGATCCTACCAGGAGATCTTCCCAAAAATGGGGACAAGGTGGCATTCAGCCATCCTTCAGCTGGGACCCATGGAATTCCAGACTGGTTTGGGTTGGGAGGGACTGAAATCTCATCCAGTGCCATTCCTGCCATGGGCAGGGACACCTCCCACTGTCCCAGGCTGCTCCAGGCTGGCCTTGGATCCAGGGGCAACCACAGCTGCTCTGGGAATTCCAGCCCAGCCAGGAATTCCCAATTCCCAATATCCCACCTAACACAGGCTTTCTGTGCTCCAACACAGTTTCCCACTGCTTCCTTTAGGAACAATTTGAAGGGCTGTTTCTATTCAGAAAACATTTTTAATTGGACATTTTAAAGACCTTTAAGATCCTGCAAACACTCCAGGACAGCATTTTGGACAAACAGCTCCATCAGCTGCAGGCTGTTATGTAAAAATCTGCATGATAAAATTCAGAGATCACAGCTCTCATGTTCTCCCTGAACAGCCAAAACCAGCTGAGGAGCAGATCCAAGCCCAAGAGCTGTCAAGGAACTATTAAATTTTACTTTTATTTAATCATGCAATGATCTTCATGCATCAATATTTTAAAAAATAAAAAGATAAATTAATAATTAATGTAGAATAAAAGGCATCTGATCAGAATCTAAAACCTTTTGGGCAGTTATTTTGCCAATACATAGATGAATCTATGTACACAAATATATATATGTTAACATAAATACACACTATATTTAATATAATATACATGTATATTATATAGAAAAATATATATTATTTTATAAATAATTTTATATCTTCACCTATATATAAAATTCTCTTTAGTTTCCATGACACACATATGTAATTTATATTAATAGATATAAAATAATTTTAACACACATATAAATTCTATTCTATTGTATATTATATAGATTACAATGTATTTAATACATTTTATATATATATACACACACATATATCAATATATATACATATATACACATAGATACATACATACATACATATATATATATATAAAAATTTCAACAGTAACCTTTCACTGAAATATTTAAATTCCTTTTTTCTTGCATATTGATGTCAAAAAGTAGGAAAAATTCTTAAATTCATGGTGCATTCAGAAAATCCTTCAAAGTATTTTGCATTTATAAAAATATTNATTTAATATAATATACATGTATATTATATAGAAAATATGTATTATTTTATAAATAATTTTATATCTTCACCTATATATAAAATTCTCTTTAGTTTCCATGACACACATATGTAATTTATATTAATATAGATATAAAATAATTTAAACACATATAAATTCTATTATATTGTATTGTATATTATATAGNTCTATTCTATTGTATATTATATAGATTACAATGTATTTAATACATTTTATATATATATACACACACATATATCAATATATATACATATATACACATAGATACATACATACATACATATATATATATATAAAAATTTCAACAGTAACCTTTCACTGAAATATTTAAATTCCTTTTTTCTTGCATATTGATGTCAAAAAGTAGGAAAAATTCTTAAATTCATGGTGCATTCAGAAAATCCTTCAAAGTATTTTGCATTTATAAAAATATTGCTGAGAGGAAAAATTCCCACAATTCCTATCCTGAAGCAATGGGTAAGAAAATGAGTTTCCAAGTAAATCTGCTTATAAAATCTAAATAAAATCAGAGTATCCCAGAATAATCTGGGTTGGAAGGGACGTTAAGGATCATCCAATTCCAATCCCTGCCTTGGGACACCTCCCACTATCCCAGGCTGCTCCAGACCTCATCCAACCTGGCCTTGGGCACTCCCAGGGATGCAGGGACAGCCCCAAAGTCGTGGTGGGGGAACTCAGGGCTTCCAACTTTCATTGCCCAGGATATCCCAGTGAATTTGCTTTTCCCAGCTGCATTTTCCTACCTCCACATCCTGCACAGTGCGTGGCTGGGCAATGCACAGTTTGTTCAGCAGCTGCAGGATCAGCTCCTCAATGTAGTACAGGGAATCTTCCTTTGCTGACAGNCCCACAATTCCTATCCTGAAGCAATGGGTAAGAAAGTGAGTTTCCAGTTAAATTTGCTGATAAAATCTAAATAAAATCAGAGTATCCCAGAATAATCTGGCTTGGAAAGGACCTTAAGGATCATCCAATTCCAATCCCTGCCTTGGGACACCTTCCACTATCCCAGGCTGCTCCAAACCTCATCCAACCTGGCCTTGGGCACTCCCAGGGATGCAGGGACAGCCCCAAAGTCGTGGTGGGGGAACTCAGGGCTTCCAACTTTCATTGCCCAGGATCTCCCAGTGAATTTGCTTTTCCCAGCTGCATTTTCCTACCTCCACATCCTGCACAGTGCGTGGCTGGGCAATGCACAGTTTGTTCAGCAGCTGCAGGATCAGCTCCTCAATGTAGTACAGGGAATCTTCCTTTGCTGACAGGTTGGGGTGAACCTGCTGCTGCACCTGCCCAAAGGAATGCAAAGAACTGTCATTTTTTCCATGCCTAAATCCCAGCAAAAGCAGGATAAGTCTGGACTGCAGTGCAAATTCACACACTTTGAATCCTTCTCCCAGGTTTTCCTCTGGAGTGAAGGTGCTAATTCCTCTTGCTGCCAATTTGGCACCTCTGAGGAATGACAAACCCTGTGTTCTGCCATTCTGGTGGTGTGAAGCCAAGGCAGATTTCTGTCAGCACCCTGTGGGTAACTCTGAGTCACTCATGGCCTTAATGAGTAATTGCAGTGATGTCATCAATGCTAATGAGGGACTGATGGAGTCACTGCCTGTAGGGGAGTGGACACAGGAGCAGCTCAGAGCCACCGGGGACAGGCAAGGAAAAGCTCCCACCTCTCTCCAAGGCAAGGCAGGATAACACCTTTTATCTCAATTCATGAAGATTAATCCCAGCTTTGGTTTCCCACAACCTAAAACAGGCAACCTCAGGATGTGTCCATACAGAAAGGGTTGCATTTACTCATCCTGGGACAGCAGGGTTCTTTATCTACTAAAAATCCCCCTCCAATCAAACCATCCCACCTTAAAAAGGAAAAAAAAAGCATTCAGGGGTTGGTCTCCACACTCAGTTTTTCCCTGGCAGCCTCTCAATCAGGAAAGTGCTCACCAGATCTCAAACTACAGCCAAAAGATTCCTGAGGAACACAGTCCAGGGAATTTCCCTCCTCTCCCCACTCAAATTCCATGTAAATCACCTACAAAAAGTCAAGTGACACACTGACATTGCAATTCCCAGGACACATGGGGTGGCAGTTTCTTGGGACAAGACAGAAACAACTTTGGGCTGAATTCTGATGTTCTGAAATAAAGGTCCAGCCCCTTCCAAAGCCCAGGGAGCAGTTCCCAAAAATTGGGGGGGGGCTCTGAGGGCTTCCTCCAAATTCAGGAGAATCCCAGAATGATTTGGGTTTGAAAGGACCTTAAAGATCACCTTGTTCCCCTCCTGCCATGGCAAGGACACCTTCCACTGTCCCAGGGTGATCCAAGCTGGCCTTGGACACTTCCAGGGGTCCAGGGAAGCCACAGCTTCTCTGCCAGGGCCTCCCCACCCTCCCAGCCAAGAATTCCCAACATCCCATCCATCCCTGCCCTCTGTGAGTTTGAATCCAGCTGCCCAGTCTTGTTATAAAGTTATTTTATAGCCCTGTAAATGCAATTCTGCCTTCTGTGCCTCAAACATCAATCTCTGTTCACACAACTGGTTCCTGACACAGATACAACATCCTGCAAGGAAGAAAATCCTCAAGAAAACCAAACCCACTGTTTGAAAGCTCCTACTTAAGGCAGCAGGTTCTCAACAACAGCCAGGGCATTCTGAGTTCTTCCTGAATTTGAGAGTTGAATTCCCAACACAATGGCAAAGCAGGAAGTGCTGGGGTAAGGGAGCTCTCAGGGAGCACCACCACAGCAAGGAAATGAAATGAAATTCTGTGTCCCTGCAGTGAACCTGTCATGATGCTCCAGAGAAGTGACAAGAACAGGAACAGCAGGAGGAGGAGGATGAGGAGAAGATGGGAACTCCCATTCCCAGATGAGGCTGCAGCTGTTCTCCCTCCCTCCAGTCACTTCTTTCAGACTTCACAAAAAATGATTTCATTTGTAGCTGACTTCAGCTCCCAGGTGTGAACAGCTCATGCCACACTCTCCTAAACTTTCTTGGGAGCACTTGGATGTCCAGCAAGGCTGAGGAGCAGCAGAGGAGCACAGAGCCCTCCTTAAACAGTGACAGGGAATCTCAGCTTCATTTTAGGAACACAAATCATGGAATTCTGGAATAGCCTGGCTTGAAAGGGACTTCTAACACCATCCTATTCCACCCCTCCATGGGCAGAGACACCTCCCACTGTCCCAGGCTGCTCCAACCTGGCCTTGGGCACTGCCAGGGATCCAGGGACAGCCACAGCTGCTCTGGCAATTCCAGCCCAGCCCTTCCTCACCCTCCCAGCCAGGAATTCCTTCCCAATATCCCATCTAAATCTCCCCTTTTTCAATGTGAAGCCATTCCCTGTGTCCTGTCCCTCCAGGCCTTGTCCCCAGTCCCTCTCCAGCTCTCCTGGAGCCCCTTTAGGCCTGAAAGGAGCTCTGAGCTCTCCCTGGAGCCTTCTCTTCCAGGATGAACCACCCCAACACTCCCAGCCTTCCCTCACAGCTGCTCCATCCCCCAAATCATCTCCATGGCCCTCTCTAAGTCCTGGAGTCAATTTTCCTTCAAAAGGAGCAAACCCAACAACAAATCCCAAAATCTCCTGGCTGAGACAACTCTCCCCAGGGGATTCAGAAGATCAGCAGCACCTGAAATGAGTCTGCTGCAGCACCCTGACAGCTGCCAGAGGTGCTGCTGCACTCCCTGGCTTTCTGAGAAGTTATTTGGACAGAAATGCTGAGAAGAAAAAAAAACCCAATTTCATTTCAAGGCAGTGTTTTTCAGAGCAAAACAAAAGCACTGCAATAAAAGCTGTGCAGCAGCTGATCAAATCAGATGCCACTGGATCCAGGACAAAACACTTTTTCTTTCCAGGACTCCCTAAAGCCTGGCTGAGAGGGCTGGAAAAGCAAGGGTGAAGCACTCAATGTATGGAAAAAAGCAGGAGCAATGACTGGGGATGTCACTCACAGAAGGGACATTCACTGATCTCTGCTTCAGCCTGAAATATCTGAGCACAATGATATCAAACTGGCATGGAATAAACACACCAGAGCTGGATTCTGTCTGGTAATTGTTTCTTTTAAGGGTGAGAAAAACCCTTTAAAAAGCCTCCAGGTGTTGCAGTGAGCAGTGAGATCTCTGCTGCAAGAAGCTGAGCAGAAGGGAGCACAGAAAAGAGATTTTTGTACCATTTTATCTCTGAAACAGCAGAATGTCTGAAGTCATTAAAGAGAGATTAGGGTGAGTGAAATGACCTAATTTTTACAGTGTAATTCACACAGGCTTAGTCCAAGTTGTTAAAATGAAAAGAAATTAAATAACAGGTACAAGAGTGGCATTTAAACCTGGCTTTTCTGGGGGACACTATTTTATTTTACTTCGAAATTCTTAAACTGCTCCTTCTCTTGCTCCTCAATTTTTCCTTATTCTTCCACCCTCCAACGTGCATTTGATGAAAATCCTCAAAAGCTTCTCCTCAAAATTCCTTCTCAGTGAGGTATTATTAATCCTCAGAGCAAGGAGTCTGTTAAAATGAGGATGAAAACTTTCCATGGAGATAAATGGTATTAAAACTAGAAAAAAGCTGATCTTGTTGTTTTTTTTAACCAGTAATTTTGAAGCCCAGGAATTCTGGATCTCAGACTTGGGGAAATCCAGAAGCCCAGAGTGTAAAATAAATGATCAAAGGGTTCCATTTGAAATGACAAAAAGCTGAGGGACAAAAATAGAGTCAAAACTGAAGGGAACTTCTTTTTAGCCTTTTCTGAGACAAACCAACAGCTTGGCTACAACACCTAAATATAATTTTATTTGATAGATTATTTTGATAGTGAAAACACATCCAGAGAGCTCCAGTTGTTCCACAATGAGCAAAACAAGAGATTTTTCATTTTAAAAGGCTCCAAGAACAGAAAAATTCCCAAATCCACACTGAGTCTGTAGGCAGCACATTCCACCACAAAAACCTGGATTCATATTCCTGAAATATCTGATAAAAATATCCCAGTTTTCTACTCATAGTCAAAACTACATTTTCAGAAAATGAAATTCCAGTATTACCTGGACATTTCAGAACAAGAAGTTTCTGATTTAAAAGTCTGTGTTTTCATTCCTTCCTATCTTTTCTCTCCTAAAGATAACCCTGAGCATGAGGAACACAAAACATCTGCTCCCAAGGCATTCTGAATCTCTCATCTGGATGATGCTCCAGAGGAAGAAGGGAACCAAATGGAGCAACTTAAACCCTTCTGTTGCTCCTATTCAGTGAAAAGGAAACTGATATTCCCAATTTTCCAGGAAAGAACCGCAAAGATTTAAATACTTGAAGAGAAATCCCCAATAAAAATGCACTGTCAACTTTTAAAAAATAACCACACTGATTTCTTATTTTATTTGCAGTACAGCAATTTCTGCCTGTCTTAAATCAGTCTAAAACATGCTAAGAGAGGAACAGCATGAAGCTGCCTCTTCAGTAAAAGAGAATTTTTATCTCCATATAGTATTTGGCTTTTTTTACTGCAAAAAACTTGAAGCATGGTGAGTAAAATAAAATTATCCCTCAACTGACTGTACAGGGATTTTAAAAATCATCTTACACCACCACTTTGGTGTGAATGTAATTTTTTTTTCCTTCTTTAGCTATTTAAATAATCTTCTAAAGTGTATTCTAGTTGAGGGGAGGGTGATTTAAAGCAGGAATGATGGGTGGTACAGACAGGATCTGACTGAAACAGCATCAAAAACTGCCCTAAAATCTCCTGGGAAAGCTGCTTGGTGCCCACAGGGAAAAAAAACCCCAACATTAATAATGACACAAATACACACAAATTCTTCTTTCTGCAGTTAATTGTTGTTTCCTTTTATACAGAGTGAAGGAGAAGCTCAAATGTGGCTTTGTTTACATGTACACAAATTTTAATCTTCAAACCTGACAAAAATTGAAGTGTTTGGATTTTATTCATCCCCATCAAATGCTTTGTTTCAACCTAGATCAGCCCTGAGGGAGCTCCCCTGTGACAGGGGACAGAAACACTGTGGTCAGAATGGAGGTGGCAGTGTCCTCACCTCAATTAAACTCACAGCTCCCAATTGTCCCAAAACTGAGAGCTGAGAGCTGCTCTGGCCTCTGAACTCAGCACTCCTGGGGTCCCTCTCCCCACTTTTTACATCCCAAAAATGTTCCAAGTTCAGTGAGGCAGACTGAATGATTCAAACCTGGAACTGGAATCCTAGCAAGACTGAATTGTTCAAACCTGGAACTGGAATCCTAGCATGGTTTGAAATCCATCATTTCAAAGTATGGATCTGAAATCATTCAATCCCATGATTTAAGGGAGCTTAAATCCCATCTCACTCCAACCCCAGGGACCTTCCACTGTCCCAGGGTGCTCCAAACCCCATCCAACCATCCCATTCCAATCCCTGGGATAAGCAGGGACACCTTCCACCATCCNGCTGTGGATGCAGGAAAGGCACGTTCTGCTCATGAGTAACCCTGGCACAGAGGGATCAGTGAGGTAATTAGAAAAGCAAATCTCAGACTCCACAGCTCCTCTGGCAGAGATTAGATAAGGCCTGCACTGAGCAAAGAGAGAGGGGAAAGCCCAGGGAGGGCAGGAGACACTGCAGGAGGTGAGGTGGGATGGGAAGATGGGAAAAGCACACACAGGGATGGGATTGGAGCCCAGTGCTGAGGGGTGAAGGCACCACAATGAGTTGAATCACAGCAGCCAATGCCTCTGGTGGTTTGGAATCTCTGTGCCTGCTCCCCCAGCCAAGGCAAACACTCATTCCCATTTCCACTGGAACAACACAGGTGGGAAGTGTTCCCTGTGGTGGAGCTGCCAGCTGAAATGCCAGTGTTCCAATTTAACACCTGGCATCTAAAATCCACCCTCATCTCACACCAAAGTGAAAACTCTCCTGGTACCATTTGCCAAGCACAGATTCCTGTCAGGAACTCTGTAAAAACAAAACAAAGCATGAAAAGAATAAAACTGAACTAAAAGGATCAGCCCCCTTTGGTTGCAGGCTGGGCATCCACAGAATCCCAGATTTGGTTTGGGATGGATTTTAAAGCCCATCACATTCCAAATCCAAAGGCAGGGACACCTTCCACCAGCCCAGGTCACTCAAATTCATTGTTTGGAGCAATTGCAAGTCTGCAAAGGCTTCTGAGCTCAAATAAATAAATCTATAAAAATCTAAATGACCTAAGAAATTTCAAATCCATTATTTTAAAACTTCTCAATGAGCAACTTTCTTGTTGGAATGATAATGCATTAAATAATAATTGTTGCTAATGAAATGAGAATGCTTTAAATAATAATCCATTATAATGAGGCTGGAATACATTAAATAATTCTAATTCCTCCAAGGGGAGGTTGGTCCTGCCATGGAAAACATGCATGGAATAAAGCTGGACACTGCTGCACCTCCTGACCTTAACCCCAACCCTGCAACCTCACACATCACAACTGAGCAACTCCCACGTGTTTTAAAATACAGAAGCCCTGAACTAATGTAAACTCCAAAAAAAAAAAAAAAATCCTCAAAATGGTCTTATATATCTGTCTGTGCAACATTTGCTAAGAATAACCCCTTTAGTCATGCTCTAGAAATCTGATGAGTGGTCCAGAGCAATGGTGGGATTGTTTTAGAAAATGCAAATAGTGCCCAGAGCCAGGATTATCCCCACAAGTGGTGCCTGGGGTTTCACTGTGTGACAGCCTGAGTTTGTGCACCACAGAGAAAAACCCACACCAGGAATCCCCAGGAGATGCTCCTGAGCTCAGGTTAGAAAAATCCAAGAGCAAAGCAACTGAACACACAGATCTTGTTCGCACAAATACATCCTGAATTTGCCAGTGGATTTGCAGAAAAATACACAAATCATAATTATGGAATCCTGGAATGGTTTGGGAGGGATTTAAATTCACCCAGTGGCACCCCTGCCGTGGCAGTGACTCCTCCCACTGTCCCAGGCTGCTCCAACCCTGTCCAACCTGGCCTTGGGCACTGCCAGGGATCCAGGGGCAGCCACAGCTGCTCTGGGAATTCCAGCCCAGCCAGGAATTCCCAGTTCCCAATATCCCATCCATCCCTGCCCTCTGGCAGTGGGAAGCCATTCCCTGTGTCCTGTCCCTCCATGCCCTTGTAAAAGGTAAGCTCAGGACACACAAGGGTATTTTAAGGTGAATTTTGAAATTACACCCTAATTCTATGAGGCCACCTGGCTGATCTTAAAAACCTGTTCCAAATGCCTGGAACAGAAGTTTATTCCAAGCAGCAAGGGGAGGTGTTTGGTACAAATGATTTTTTTCAACCACAATTCCCAAAAGCCTTTTACACAACACACATCCAGGATATAAAAAGTGGGACCTGCAGTGGGCTGGAGGGAGTGACACACTCAGCTGCTGCCTCTGAGAGTGCCACAGGGCTGGAATTCCATCCAGTAATTCCCATAGGACTGAAATCCCAGTCTCAACCTGCAAAATCATTAATACAGGACTGGAATCTCATTCAATAATTCCCACAGGATTGGAATTCCTTTCAATGATTCCCACAGGATTGGAATCCCTGTCAGTAATTCCCACAGGGCTGGAATCCCAGTCTCAACCTGCAAAGTAATTCCCACAGGATTGGAATCCTTTTCAATAATTCCCACAGGACTGGAATCCCATTCAGTAATTCATACAGGATTGGAATCCCATCCAATAATTCCCACAGGACTGAAATCCCATCCAATGATTCATACAGGATTGGAATCCCAGCATCAACCTGCAAAATAATTCCCTCAGGATTGGAATCCCTTTCAATAATTCCCACAGGACTGAAATCCCATCCAATGATTCATACAGGATTGGAATCCCAGCATCAACCTGCAAAGTAATTCCCACAGGACTGGAATCCCAGTCTCAACCTGCAAAATAATTGACACAGGACTGAAATCCCATGCAATAATTCCCACAGGATTGGAATTCCTTTCAATAATTCCCACAGGACTGGAATTCCAGTATCAACCTGCAAAATCATTAATACAGGACTGAAATCCCATCCGTAATTCCCACAGGATTGGAATTCCAGCATCAACCTGCAAAATAATTCATACAGGATTGGAATCCTATTCAATAATTCCCACAGGATTGGAGTCTCATTCAATAATTCCCACAGGATTGGAATCCCAGTATCAACCTGAAAAAGAATTTATACAGGACTGGAATCTCAGTATCAACCTGCAAAATAATTCCCACAGGACTGGAATCCTATTCAGTAATTCCCACAGGACTGAAATCCCATCCAATAATTCATACAGGATTGGAATCTCTTCCAATAATTCCCACAGGATTGGAATCCCAGTCTCAACCTGCAAAATAATTCACACAGGAGTGGAATCCCATTCAATAATTCCCACAGGACTGGAATCACAGCGTCAACCTGCAAAATCATTCCCACAGGACTGAAATCCCATTCAGTAATTCATATAGGCCTGGAATCCCATTCAATAATACCCACAGGACTGGAATCCCTTTCAATAATCCCCACAGGACTGGAATTCCTTCCAATAATTCCCACATGATTGGAATTCCTTTCAGTAATTCCCACAGGACTGGAATCCCAGTATCAACCTGCAAAATAATTCATACAGGAGTGGAATCCCATTCAATAATTCCCACAGGATTGGAGTCTCATTCAATAATCCCCACAGGACTGGAATCCCAGTGTCATCCTGCAAAAAAATCCACCTCTGGGAAGTTCCATCAGGAATTCAGCAAGGACAAGCTCTGGCACTGGAGCTGTGCTAGGAAAGGTGGTCCCAAAACCAAAATGCAGCTTTAGAAAAAGGGTTTCACCATTTGACATCTCCCCCAATAAAGGCCAAAAAGCAAAACCAACCCAAACATGTGGGTTTTTCCTAAAAAGACTCCCACTCTAAGGTGAAATTAAGCACTCTGTACTAATCCTAAAGAGTATAAATGCATATAAAATATTGCTCAAAAGACAGATTCTCATCTTTTTTTCATGCATTAAAGTAAGAATTGATGTGTTTTACCATTTTAAAGTGTTCACTGCATAGAATTAAAGTAAAGCAAGAGTTTAAAAGTGGTTGGAAAAATAAAAATTGCCTTAAACTTGCTGAGTGCATAATAAAGAGACTCGAGCTCTTCAAATCATGTTCATGACTTAAAATCCAAGCAATAAAGAAATATTCTTTACTGTCAGTGAGCTGCATGGGCTCCTTATCCAGCTCCACATCCTTGTGCATTTCAGAATTAAGTATTTTTCACACTTCACAAAGAGAACCAAAATCTACTTTCTTTTTCTGCTTTCTGTTTCTCTCCTTCAAGAAGTGCTCATTTAAAGGAAATGCTTTCAGGAATGGGAAATAAGGGCCAGGATATTAAAAACACAGCTTTAGAGTTAAAAAAACCTCTCTGTTCCAGGTGTTTAACTACAAAAATTACTAAACTTTCTTTGAAGTTTTCATCACAAAGCAACCTGCTTGGAAAAAGCCCATCTCAGCTGGCCAAGAAGTGGATTTTGAAACCTCTTCAGGATAAAATCAAAAACTATCTGCAAACAGCAGGGACAATTGGGAAATTAGGAGAAAATTTGAGGCTTTCACACTCTGGATTCGGTGCCAGAATGAGAAATTCAGTTCTTCAGCTCCCCTAGAAATAACAGAATAATTATTTTGGATGATCTCCTGCTGATTTTAAGATGTCCAGTGGTTCTTTTAAAGAGGATTTTTTCCCCTGCCAGTGATGCAGTTTTGGGTTGACTCACTGATGCTGTGTGCTCACACCAGAAATGCACATTACAGCCCTGATTGCCTCATGCTCCAGGGTGGGTCCTGCACACAGGGAACTTTCCCAGGGAGAAAAAAACCTGGCTATAAGCAAATCCACATTTTTACAAGCAGTCAGCAGCATCACAACCCCCTTTCCTCTGCTGCAGAAAGCTGGAATTCCTGCTCTTTTCACCAAAACCAAATGCACAAATAGAAGGAACTGGTAAAGCAGCATGAATCCATCTATTTTTGCAATATCTCTATGAAAACACCTCTAAATTTTCAGGGAATCTTTTTGCAGCTGTAGCTCACGTTTGGGCAGATGCTGGTTGGTGTTAAGGGGCTGCCTCAGGTCAGATTCCAGAGAGATCAGGAAAAGAACAGCCTGGCACTCTCTAAGACACTGGAAAGCAGCTTCTATAAGGAGAAGATTTTAGAGTGAAGAGCAGAAAATCCAGGATTCTTCAGACAGGCAATTAGTGGTTTCTGTGCCAGCCACAAGACCACTTAGACAGGCACCCAAAACAAATGCAAGTCTTTTATTCTATTAAAAAAAATAACGGAGAATCATTATCCAACAGCATCACTGCATCAATTCTCAGGAAAAAGAGACAAAAAGAGACAAAAGAGACACCATTGCCTAAAGTATTTTTGTGGCAGCACCAGAGATGCAGATCAGCAGTAAATTATGGCCAGAATTATGGAATAATCCTCAACCTTTACCAATGACACAGAGCAGGGCACTGCTCCCTCCAGCCTCAATTTAAGCCAGCCCCTCCACTGCTGATGGAAGAGGGGTGGGCTGGAGCTTCCCTGCTCTGCAAACACATCCTAAAAACACAGATTCCCCTCCCGGGTGGTTTCCCACAGGGTCTCTCTCGGTCCTGCAGTGGGCAGAGGTGGCACAGGGTGGCTTTTCCCTGCCCCACAGGTGGCTGCTGTCACAGGTGTCACCTGAGCGCCAGGAACACCTCGGGTGAGTGCTCGGGGAAAGGGATCGGGCTCGGGAAAGAGGCTGGAGAAGCTGTCAGGGGAAATGCCGTGAGGAGGGGAGGAAGGAAGGGATGAAGGGAGGGATGAAGGATGCCATTCCCCTGTACAACAGCAGCGTTATCAGAGAAGCCCCCGGATCCCTGGAAGTGCCCAAGGCCAGGCTGGACGAGGCTGGGAGCAGCCTGGGATAGCGGAAGGTGTCCCTGCCCACGGCAGGGACTCGGAACGAGACGGGATTTAAGATCCCTTCCAAACCAAACCAATCTGGGATCTCAATCCCTAGAAGACAGAGCCCCGATTAAAGCGGAGAGCGAACTTTAGCGACAGAGAAAGCGGTGCCCGCCGGGTCCCTCCTCACCCGCAGCATCCCCACACGCAGCGGCCCCTGAGGGAGGCGCGGGGGGCTCGGGGCGCTCCCGGCGCCGCCTGAGGGCAGGGCGGGGGCCGCGGCTCCACCTGCCCGCAGCGCCGGACTTCGGGGCAGCCTCCGAGCAGGTGCCACCGCCCGCCGCCGGGACTGACCTTGCGCAGGGCGGGCACGAAGAGGCCGCGCCATTTCGGGCCGTTCTCCTCGCCCAGGAACTCGTAGGGCTGCGGCGGCGGCTGCATGGCGGCCGCTCCGCATCGGGGCCGGGCCGCCGCGGTGTCGCTGCTCAGCCGCCCGGCCGCACCGCCATGGCTCGGCGTTGGGGGGGGCCGCTCGGGGCTCGGCGNGATTTTCCTGCCCGGGGGACGTTTCCTTACCTAGGGGATATTTCCCTACCTGGAGATTTCCCTACCTGAGGAATATTTCCCTGCTTGGAGGATACTTCCTTACCTAGGAAATATTTGCTTGCCTAGAGGGTATTTCCCTGCCCATAGGAAATATCCTCCAGAGGATATTTCCCTATCTAGGAGATATTTCCCCACCTGGAGGAGATTTCCCTGCCCAGACGATGTTTCCCTACCTAGGGGTCATTTCCCTGCNCTGCGCCGCCCGCCCCGCGCGCCCCCTGCGGGCAGCGCCCGGAACTGCGGGCGCCGGGCTGAGGCACCGGGCTGAGGGCACCGGGCTGAGAGCGCCGGGCTGAGGGCATCGGGCTGAGAGCGCCGGGCTGAGGGCACCGGGCTGAGGGCAGCGAGCTGAGGGCAGCGAGCTGAGGGCACCGGGCTGAGGGCACCGGGCTGAGAGCGCCGAGCTGAGGGCGCCGGGCTGAGGGCACCGGGAGTGCCCTGCCCGGGGAGGGTTCGGGACCTGGGGGATGTGTCCTGACCTACGGGAAATGTCTTTATCTAGGGGAGATTTCCCTGCCCGGGGGAGGTTTCCCTACCTAGGAAATATTTTCCTATCCGGAGGATATTCCCCTACCTGGGGAATTATTTCTCTGCCCGGTGGAGATTTTCCTGCCCGGGGGACGTTTCCTTACCTAGGGGATATTTCCCTACCTGGAGATTTCCCTACCTGAGGAATATTTCCCTGCTTGGAGGATACTTCCTTACCTAGGAAATATTTGCTTGCCTAGAGGGTATTTCCCTGCCCATAGGAAATATCCTCCAGAGGATATTTCCCTATCTAGGAGATATTTCCCCACCTGGAGGAGATTTCCCTGCCCAGACGATGTTTCCCTACCTAGGGGTCATTTCCCTGCCTGGAGGATATTTCCCTTCCCGGAAGCAGTTTTTCTGAAGGCTCTTTCCCTCCCTACCTGCAGGCAGCTTCCATCCCTGCCTGAGGGTTTCACCTCTCCCTTCCCAGGAGGACATTCCCTGCCTGCAGGCTGTTACTCCTACCTGGATTCTATTTCCCTACCTGGAGGCTGTGTTTCACCCTGCTGGGAGACTCTGATGTTCCTCTTCCTACCTGGAGGCAGTTTTCCTGCCCATCTGGAGGCTTCCTAGAGACCTGTGCCTCTTCCAGCCTGGAGGCTGTTGCCATGCTCATCTGAATTCTCTTCTGCTCCCTATTTCAAGACTGTTTTCTTACCTGGAAGGTGTTTCTCCCCCGACTTGGAGCCTGTTTTCCTACCTATAGACTTTTCCCTGCCTCGAGGCAGTTTTTCTCCTCGGAACGAGACGGGATTTCTCCCCAGCTGAGGATGTTCTTCTCCCAGCCTGGAGGATGTTTCCATCCCTACCTGGAGGCAGTTTTCCTCCCTCTTTGGAGGATGTTTTCCTGCCTGCCAGCAGTTTCTCTCCATACCTGGAAGGAGTTTCTCTCCCTTTCTGGAGGCAGTTTCCCTCCCTGCTCCAGAGATCACCATTGCCACCATTCCCTTCACCCACTGATCCCCCAAAATCCAGCCAAATTTCCCCTCATTTCCCTCCTGACAGCATAATATTCAAATCTCACGCCTTATATTCCCCCCACTCCCCATTTTAAGACTTGTCCACAGAGGGAATGGATAAATTCAACCAAAAGAGAAAAAAAAAAGTGCCTTCCTGCCAGTAAAATGGTGATTCTTCTTTGTAACAGATTTCCTGGAGGAGCCTGATGCTTCCAGAGGCAGAAACTGCTCCTTCTGTTCTGTGGCTCGACCTTCCTGGCACACCAGAGCAGCCTGGGAAGTTCCCAACAAAATATTTCTTTCTGTTCCTCAAACCCAAACTGGGAGCAAAATGAAAAAGCAGTAATGGGATAATGGTGGCAACAAGCCACAGTTCCTGCTCCTTCCAGAGTTTAGGACTGCCCTTGTTGGTTTAGATGGGATTTTGGGAAGGAATTGTTCCCTGTGAGTGTCCAAGGCCAGGCTGGACAGAGTTTGGAGCAGCCTGGGATGGTGGGAGGTGTAGAATGGGATGGGATTTAAGGTCCTTCCCACCCCAAACCAGCCTGGGGTTCTACGATTCTGTAACACTTCTGGGGAACAAGTTGTGTTTGTCCATTTATTCAGAGTTTCAGGAATTCTCACCCCTCCTGTCCCAACAGGCCCAGAGCAGCCTCAGGAGCAGTCCTGTGGAGTGAGGAGAAGCTGGGAGGTGTGAGAAGCACAGATAAGAGAATTCAGGAGGACAAGTTTGGTCATGTGTCCCCCTCCTGAAGTAATTCCTGTTAGACACAGTGATATCCTGCCTAACTCAGCTGAGAATTAGCAAATTCCAGTGCAACTTGTCTCTGAGTCAGGAGAAATACACAGACTTCACAGCATTTTAAAAAACCCCACCACACTATTTTAATCACAAAAGGCACATTTATGAAATCACCCAAGTGAGGCTCATTTGGGAAATAAATTAATACATTTTCACACTTTGTGAGCAACAAGATTGATGCCTGAAACCCTGATATCACAATCTTTAAGCTTATTTTTATAACAAAAGTGTAAACTTTTATCTAAAAAGATTTGTCACAGAAGGTTCATAATTTAAGTTTCAAATAAACTTTACCCCCAAACAATCATCACCTGAGAGGAAAAAGCAGCCCAGGGAAATGCTGACTTAGGACTCCCCCTGGTCTCTGCTCTGCATTTTAATGCTCTTTATTCTGTTAATACATGTCAGGGCCACACCCCGTGTGGGAGGAAGTGGCTTTTGCAATCCTTTTGTAGGATTTACTTGTTGATAGGCAACACTTCTGGCAGGGAGGGGAGATGGGATTGTTCCACTGTGGGAAGTTTGACACAGCCCATGGCACTGGAAGGCTTGGAACAGCTGAGTCTCTGCCTCAAGTGACCAAAACTTGGCTCTGAAAATTGAATTTCCACCAGTCAATTTGCTGGGGAAGTAAATTGTACCAAAAAACAAGGAAAAATTTAAAAATTAAAGGTACGTTAAGCCCTTTTTCCCCTCAAAAAAGTCTCCAATCTGTACAATAAAATCAGCCCCACAGCTGCCCTCCTGTGCTAAAACACTCCAGCCAGAGGAGCTCAGAAAAGAACTTCTGAAGGAAAAATTAATGTCCAATTTTCTGGTACAACCTCCCCACAATTATCTGTGTTACCCAACATCCTGTGAGCCTCTGCTAGAAAATCCTCAACACTTTGTCCCTGAGGCCACAAAATTCTGCAGGACACTCCCAGATGCTCAGCTCAGCACTGAGTTCACTTCACACCTCTCTCCACACACCCCTCCAGGTGTATCTCTGATAAAATTTGGTATCAATGGAGTTCAGAGGAGTCACCTGAGCTGTCTGAGCTCCCCTCATGCTCAGGGAAAATGGGAAACTTCCCTGACTCACCCTGCTCAGCCTCCAAGGGAAGCAACATCAAACATGACTCAAGGCAGGTTTCTGGAGCTTCCCTCCTTTGCCATTTCCTGTTCCAAAGACCATTTTCCATGGATTGCTCAACTGGCTGGACAAAGATCAGCTCCTTTTGCATTACCAGCATTCAAAGGTAGCAAGAAACCCAAACCCACTGATGAAGTTTCTGATCAGTGCTGATTTCCCAGCTGTAAATTAAATTAAAAAGTGATTGTTTATATCCATGTTTTCATTGCTGCCCTATAAAAAAATAGAGACAGTGATCAGACAGAGTATCTGTGATCAAAGTATCTGAATTGCAGATCTGAATTGACTTGGGTTTGGTAATCCTCTTGAAGCTTATTTTTCTGTGAAGTACTCCACATTCATGTTGAAGGCTCTGAATATTGTTCTCAAGCTCTGATAAAGCCTTTAATTCCATATCAGCAGGGCCCTTAAGCAGGGCTTATCCTTCTATTCCATCACTTCCATGCCACCTGGAGAACTCCAATTTTAAATGGAATCAGAGCACACACACAGAGCCACCCCACACCTGTGGCTTTTCATGAGGAGGATGTTGTGAGCACAGAGATGGGAAATCCATGTGGATAACCCCACCACAGAGGCTGTTGGAGAGTGGTTGGAGACCCTCCCGTGGCTGCTCCTGCTCAGGCGGCCAAACCGCGACGTGACGCTGGAGGAGCTGTGAGCAGAGAACACCCCCAAGGCTGCCTGGGCAGTGCCCAGCCGTGCTCCTGCTGCCTGTGTGTCCTTCAGGAGGAGCCCCACGCTGCAGAGGGGCAGGACCTGCCCCGTTCCTGCCCAGGACTCAGAGCTGGAAGCGCCGCTGGGCCTCGGCGGCGATGGCGGCGGCGATGGCCAGGGAGGAGGTGGCGGCGGGAGAGGGAGCATTCCTGACGTGCAGGATCCTGCTCCCCACGGCCCCTGAGCCTCCATCAAACACAAAGTCATCCACCAAGTTCCCCTCGCTGTCCAGAGCCTGGGCTCTCACTCCAGAGGGACCCCTGCAAAGCAAGGGGAGCTCGCCAGCAGGAGGGAGATGCTGTCCCGAGGGAGGAGATCAATTCCCGGGAGGTGGCCAGGGAGGAGGGCAGAGAGTGGAGACAAAGCCTTTTCGGGGAGGTTTAACACCCAGGAGGCAGAGTGGGGGTATCTAGGATCACTGAGGTTGGAAAAGACCTCCCAGACCATCAAGTCCAACCTCTGACCTTAAAGCCCACCCCACTCCATGGCAGGGACACCTCCCACCATCCCAGGCTGCTCCAAGCCCTGTCAAGCCTGGCCTTGGGCACTGCCAGGGGTCTCAGTTTCTCGGAGCAACCCGTGCCAGGGCCTCCCCACCCTCCCAGCCAGGAATTCCTTCCCAACATCCCATCCAACCCTGCCCTCTGGCAGTTTGAAGCCATTCCCCCATGTCCATCACCCCAAAGCCCTGTAAATTGTCCCTCTCCATCTTTCTGCAGGTTCTCTTCAAGTACTGCAAGGCCACAAGGAGCTCACCCCAAAGCTTCTCCTCTCCAGGCTGAACAATCCCAAAAATCTCAGCCTTTCCTTCCAGCAGAGGGAGGAGATAAATATTTATCCCTGTGATCATCCTGGTGCCTCCTCTGGATTGAGGAGCCCCAGGTCCTTCCCATGCTGGGACCCCCAAGCTGGAGGCAGCTCCTTGCTTTGGTATCATATTTTGGTAGAGGAAGAGACTAAACCCCTGCCACGTTTTCTGCTGTTCAAATATGACATTTCCCAAACAGGAGAAGTTTCTTTTACCTGAGAACATCGTTGGTGGTGACCTCAGGGATGAACTTCTGCAGCTGCCTCACCTGGGCACTGAGGGAAAAGGCTCTGTACAGCTCCCCCAGGCCATAGGACACGTTCCTCAGCACCAGCTTCCACAGCCCACTGCCAGGGGAGAAACAACTGCAGTGAGGGGAAACCTGCCTCAAAATGCACCAGCTGCAGCTGCTGAAGGAGGCAGCAAATGCAGCTGCAGGGCCCAAGTCCCCATTGCCAAAATCAGGAATGACATGATGCTTTGTATTTGAGAAATTCATGTTTGTCCTTCTGTGCTTCAACAAACCTTGTTCCCAGAGCTATGGCACTGAATGAACTCTGAATTCCAGTGCTGGAAGTGTCCCAGGTCATGTTTCATGGACACCTTCCACTGTCCCAGGCTGCTCCAAGCCCCAGTGTCCAACCTGGCCTTGGGCACTGCCAGGGATCCAGGGGCAGCCACAGCTGCTCTGGGAATTCCATCCCAATCCCTCCCCACTCTCCCAGCCAGGAATTCCTTCCCAATATCCCATCCATCCCTGCCCTCTGGCACTGGGAAGCCATTCCCTGTGTCCTGTCCCTCCATCCCTTGTCCCCAGTCCCTCTCCAGCTCTCCTGGAGCCCCTTTAGGCTCTGGAAGGGGCTCTGAGCTCTCCCTGGAGCCTTCTCCTCTCCAAATGAGCATCCCCAGCTCTCCCAGCCTTTCTCTGCAGGTATTTAATGATGCTGGCTAAGTTGATTAAATTATCACAGTGCACTGGACCAAAACCAACCCTGGAAGAGCTCCACCAGCACCTTCCAATGAGCAGCCACATTCCCAGACTGGCTCAGACATGTCCTGCCAGAGAATTCAAATATGAGACCACACAAAGCCAAATGTCCTGGGGAAGTCCACCCTTATCACCACAACTCTCTTTAAACACACCAAAAACGTGGGAAAAGCAGGATTTTGGGTAGGAAATGGCTTCCATGGCTCACATTTCACCAAGAGCACCCAGCAGACACAAACAGGAGGCAGTACCTGTAGGTTACAGCATCTAAAAAGTCTCCAGGGCTGAAGTCCAAGAGTTTGTAGCCCTCTCTCTTAAAGGCCAGCACTGCATTAGGGCCAAGCCAAACACTGCCATCCATCCTGGGTGTGAAATGGACTCCCAGGAATGGGAAACGAGGGTTGGGAACCTGGAATGGGACACAACAGTGAGCAGAGCTCTCACAAACAGCAAATTTGCCATTTTCTTTCCAACCACAGCAACAAAACTCTGAGTCACAGAAGCTCAGAATTGGCTCTGAGCTGGTTTTGCTGCTTGGCAATTGTGCAGTTGTGGCATGTCATTAATTAAAGCACTGGAGAACAGAGCAGGGCCAGGTAAAGCTGAATTTTAGGGAAAAGGAAAACAAAGAACAGGGGGGAAAAAAAAGTCCACATGATTTCTCAGGACATAAATCAACCCACAACAAAACCAATGATGTTATTCACCAGCAGCAATTATACTGCAATAAAATATTATAAAAAATATTAGGAAACCCTTATTGTGTGTACAAACCAGCCTGGTTAATGCTAATAATAAATATCTGCATGTTCTTTTGTTGTTCCAGTTCCTTCCTCCCTCCCATCCCAAGTCAGGATCCTGAAAAATTCCAGGTGAGATCAGACAAACAGCAATGCCCAGCATTCCAATCTTCCCAAAAATCCAGTATTTAGCAGGCAAAGCTTAGCTCACATTCAAAAAATCAGTATTTAAATGTAGAGAATTTGCTAAAATTCTCTAAGAATTCTCTCCACTTGCTCTACATTTTCTGTCTGGGATTGCTGCTCCTCATCCCATTATTTGTCTACATTAGGTGGTACAAAGGTTGTCCCTTTTTTTTCCCCTTTTATGACAAAACCAGCAAATTCAAAAGTAAGGTGGAGAGGAAAATGCCTAAATCTGAGTGTTGGGTGTCAGCACAAAAGATGAAACCTTTCTTCAGTAATTCACCACAGAATCACTGAGGTTGGAAAAGACCTCCAGTGTCATCTGGGAATTTCCTGAGGGTACAGCCAACCCCTTTGTCCAGGTTATCAATAAAGAATTAAACAGGAGTGTTAGAATTATTTAAATAATAAATAATAATTTACTCTCCCTGACTTCTGAATCCTGCCTACAGATTTCTTTTAGGATATACAGAAATAATTCAGAGTTTTCAGGATATGTGGCAATGTGATATTCCACCTTTTCTCTATCAAAAAAAAACCCAAAAAACCACAAACAACCCAAAACTAAAACCAAACCAAAGGAAAAGAGCTGGCAATAACTTCCCAAGAGGTACTTCCATGTTTTTCTCAAAATTTAACAAAATCCAATTTATGTCCTGCCATCAATCAAACTGAGCCTCCAGCCATGTGCGCGCATCACTCTGACAGAAACAACCATGGATTTTTCCCCTTTTTTCCTGCATTTTTAGCAGCTCTTAGGGCTCAGTTTTGAGGGTACCTACTGGGTAAATGTTTCCTTTCACCAGGTAGGACTTTTCAGGTTTGAGCAGCAGGTAATCCCCCCGGAAGGGGACGATGCGGGGCTCGGGGCTGCAGCCGCTGATCGCCGACAGGCGGTCGGAGTGCAGCCCTGCACAGGTCACAATGTGCCCACAGGAGACCTCCTCCCCCTGGGGGAAACAAAAAACCACATCCAAACTCAGTGTTATCTGCTGAGAAAACCACCCAGGAAAACCCCACAGGCATTTATTGAAGTGAGG
>VWYE01027195.1:6528-24005 GCA_013398995.1 Alaudala cheleensis | reverse complement strand
AATGAACAGTTCAACACTGTAACCTGTGTGAGTGCTCCCATCCAGGAGATCTGAGGTAGGACCTGGACACACAAAGTTGCTGGGAGCCTTATCCCACAGGCACCTCAGTGAAGAAGTTTTCACAGAGCCTTTTTCAGACAGAACAACCCTCTGAGCAGCACAGGGCACCTCCAGGTTTTGTCTACCAGGAGTTTTCTTAAGCTGTTTGTTTCGAAGTGTATCTTTGCTGAAAGAAAAGTCACTTTGCACAAACAGAACTGACACAAAATTACAGGCAGTAGTAGGAGATGTTAGATGTTAAATTTGGGGCTGGACAGATTGGAATGCAGCAGCAGATACAGCAGCAGCTCAACAGCACAGTGTATGGAGAGTGAGGCTCAAGTATGAACTTGAAGGAGAAGGGTACAGAACCCAAATGAAAAGCTGATGACTATCACAGCCTGAAGAGATACATTAGCAGACTAAAAATAACACAAAATGTAATCATTTAGAAAATAAGAGAAAACCGACAAGAAAGTCTTACTAAAACCGTGAGGGCCAGCAGGGCAGAGAGACAGAAAGCAAGATTACAGCCACAATTAATTTTTCCAACTCATTATAAAATCCAGAAATTGGTAATGATAAAATAGAAAATCAAATACCTTTTAACAAACTGATTTCCCACTTAAAATTCACCTACAACATCCAGGAATAATACAAGAATCACACAGCTTTGAGACAACTCCACCACATTTCAATCCAGAGCAAGTTTTGAGCTCAAAACATCTGAAAATAGCAGTTTGGAAAAGGAGCTGTAACACACTCCAAGATACACTATTATGAATGACAGCAGCACTGGAACAACTCAAACAAGATATTTCAGTGCTGAAGCTGCAGTGTGTTTGCCTTACAGTTCTTGGGACAGCTCTGATGGAAATGTGAGGGATACACTCCTTACAAAGAGCTTTACAGTTCAACTGTGAGAAATAACTTCTTTACTGGGAGCCAAGTTCAGGAATTATAAACCAAGTCTGGAAACCTGGCTTTTTTCCCAAGACAAGTCCAATTCCTAGAGCAAGACAACAAAATATTTCAATATAAATGCCTGCCATTTTTTGTACTGTGATTTTGAATTATGGGAAGAAGTGATAACATGACAGCAGTGGAAATGTTTCTTCTCCTCTCCCTCCCAGTACCTTCCTGCTTCCCCTTTTAGAATATCACAGAAAGGAGATTGCTGTAAATGGAGTTTTGCCACTGACTTTAAGGTTGTAGGATGGGAAATTGCCATGAGGGAAGAATCACGCTGTGTGTGTGTGTGTGTGTGTGTGTGTGTGCGCTGCAGAAGACTTGCACTTGCCAAATGCATTTCATATTCCAACAACTCACGTAAATGACTATTTATTCTCACATGTGAGACCAGAGAGGTGTCAGTACCCAGCAGTGCTGAACCCCTTTTCTCCTCACGACAAACACAGAGTGCATGAAGCGTTTTTCCTTACCCGCTCTCGGCTCCACTCAAGAACCCCTGGACAGCCCCAGGAAGTTCAGACTTCACAATGAGCAGATAAGATGACATGGCTGCAAACAGAAGCAGGACAGATTTAGCAGAGGAGCAGCAGCATCTCAGCCAGCACGGCTGGACCACGCCTGGAACATCTCAGCTCTCCGGGAGACACCGCGGCACCAGAACCAGAATTTATTTTCTCGTATACTTCCTTTAAAAATAGCTGCAAGTATTGCACTGATGTCAGCTAATGCCTCCAAAGAGACTCTTACAGTGTGAGTCTTGGAACAAGGAAAACATAATCCAAGGCAAAATAATATAATATATAGGCCTGCCCTTCTACCTGGGAATACAGACCTCCAGGCTAGAGACAGACTGTAAGGCTGCAGCACTCCTCCTTCCTCTTTATGAGACAATTTTCATTATGAGAGTAAATAATATTTGTTTCTCTCAATACAACAGGGGTTTTTAAAGACTCAGTTTTCATAGTTGTTCAATTGCTGTTGTACTAAATAAATGTAAGACAGAAATTCAAACACAAGTATAGGATTTGAAAGGGGTTTTTTATATACTGCAAGGTTTGGCCCTCAGAGCTAAGAGGATTTGCAGTGACAGATCCTTGCTTCTCATGATAAATCCATCACCAGCAAGATCCCAATAATAATATCAAGTGCAGAACTGTACAGGAACTGTGGAGTAGAAAAGAAATTTTTAGCTACTCTTACAGGAGTATTGACTTAAAATACAGTGGTTTTAATTCTCTTCAGCAGAAAGCAATCCAAAAGCTCCTTCACAGTGTCACTTTTCTCCTTCACTAAATACTGTGATCAAAGGAATGAATGAGAGGGTTTTGAAATCCCAGTTTATACTGTCTGATACCTTCACATACTGTTCATGTTGCTTTTTTATGTAACCAGCAGAGAATTAGTCAAAAAATCAAGTTTTACAAAGAGTTTCAACAAGCATCAAAGCCTATGTGAAACTAATTTCCATCCTGCAGCAGCAAGTAATTTTAGAAATGTGTCAGTAGAAGTTTAGTTACATTCAATCCCTGACAAAAACTCATCTGTTGTACTCAAATTTTACTTCTCTGTATTTAGTAATTCTTTAGAACTTTACTACTGCGTATTTGTTCATGCTTTAAAATTAAAACATACATTTTGAAAAGGCAACCAGCAAAGTTTCCTAAGTTTATATTTGAATAAGTTTGTGTGGGGTTTTTTATTTAAGGCATTTTTTGAATCTTAAAAAGAAAAAATGTGTGGACTCAGACACTGCTGAACTAGAGCAGTTACTGTTCAATTTTGAAGTAAGGGTAAGGTGGTCCCTATAAAGAAAGAGAATTCTATTAATAAAAACTGACATCTACCTACCACAAGGTTAAATTAAAACCATTTGGTAAGTCACTAAATAATAATATTCACTTCTTCATAATTAAAAGCTCTGGTTTTTTCCAGTTTTATGTATATTCAGTGACATGTAGCTGTTGGTTGTGTGTGCTGAAGTATTTCTCTGCTGTCCTGATTTACTCTCCTACAACAGAATGTAGGTTCAACCAGAAAGAATTACAGCATGCATTTTTCTAACTCACTACAATTTGTAAGCAAATTAACCCAATTTTTCACACTAAGTTTCAGGCAGCTGCATATTTCATCCTAATTAAAACAAAAAACAAAAAAACTAAATAGAGGAGGAGGGAAAGGGAAGTTCCCCTAAGTTGTAATTCAACTTTATTTATCTATTAGCCTTCTCTCCTGTATGAGAAATACTTTATACACAAGCAAGTCAGAATTTTCATTTATTTATGTCCTTCAGAAAGATTTCAAAACCAGTTCTTCTGCAGTCTCCACTGCAGAAACCTTCAAATTAATTTCCAGATCAGATTTCCTCCAATATGCAATCTGTCACTCTGCCCTTGCATTCCTATTAGCCTCTGGCTAATCACTTGATCACTTATCCTTTGTTGCTCACTCTTTGTTTTTGAGAGGATCCTATTTCAGTGAATTCCACTCCTAAGGAGGGAGCCAGTCCTGCACCAAGGAACTTGTGCATGCTGAACATCTGTATGCATCTTTCTTCATTTCTCTGGGCATATGGGAAACAATCTCACATAGTAGGATTTTTTATATTATCTTGTTTGTTCCACAAGATGAATAATGAATATTCAATTTTATTTATAACCTGATGCTTAAACAAGACCTGAATCTTGAATCTGAGCAGGATGCACATACTTAATACAGTTTAAAAAAGCCAAATTCTGCTTTTAGTTCATTTGCAAACACAGTTTTAATTCTCCTCAGGAGAAACAACTCCTTGTAGTTTTATTTAGCATAAAGACACAACTGTGTAACTCTGCAACACATTATAATGAGCAAAGAACATGGTTTGTTTGTGTTTTTTAAAGATGAAACTAAAGCAAAAAAACCCAAAAATAACATGGCAGTTATTTTCTACTTGAGGAATCAAGAGCACAGAATGTGACAGACAAAAAGTCACCAATCCTTTGCTCCAAATCCCAAGCTGCACCTCACTCACTTCCCTGTCAGGTACAAATTAATTCATTGTACAAATGAAATTCAGCTCTCCTTGGCAGCCCCAAAGCGCTGCAGAGGGAAGAGGTTACCCAGCCATGAGCTGTGCCACAGTGACCAGGACAAAAAGCACCCCCTTGTGCTCTGATTTACCCCACTCTGGAACACTGACACAACACAAATCCAGCACTCAGGGTCACTTCCTAATTTTCAGGAATTTGCATGTATTATGTCAGTTTTAGGTAATTTTCACTATGCACCAAGAGCTACTTGATGGAGAAGAGTCCTGAACTTCTCAACAAGCTCTGACACACCAGAAATCATAATTATGTTATTAGTTTATTATTCTGAAGACTTACACTGGATTGAAAGCAGTGAGAAATATTGCTCTTAAAATATTTATCACTTTGCCATGATCTGAAAACTAGCTCTTTGACAGAAAAACCAGAGAGTTTATTAAAATTAAAAATAGAGTAATTGCTTTACACTTCCATTACTACAGACTGCAGTGCCAGCATGAGCTGTGACTCTATAAATACACACAGCACACATACATTATTCAGAATGTCTCTGCTGTACCAATACTGCTTAACACTGAGTGTATGTGCCCCATCTGAAAAAAACAGTTGCTAGAGAAAAGGTTTTTTTTTAAATAGTCCTCAAAATACCCCTTCTGAGATAGCCCAAATTTTAAATATCTGGGTGGCTGTTTGGTTAGCAGAAAAAAAATGTAACTTTTTCTTATTATCCTACCCAAAAAGAGACAAAGTACTGAAGTCCACAGCAAGGATGTCAGAGAATGTACAACAAACTTACAAGTAAACACAGAATTCATGGTGATAAATCCCTTCAAATAATTTCATTGAAGGGACTGACTCTTCTGGTTAGCTGTTCCTCATCTGCCACTGTAGATGATCCTATTAGAGCCCTATAAAGATGTCTTGCATTTTTAAGCACTGTGCAAAGATGGAAACAAGCTCCCCTCCAAACTTCCCACAGCAGAAGGCAGGTACTGGTTTTAATATTTCCTCTTAGTGGGAGCTTAAAAATAGAATGCTGGGATAATTTATTTGGGTTTAAATGTAGAGGTAGAATGGAGTGTGTGACAGAAGATGTAATCCTTGTTCATATGGAGAAATTCCAAGAAAACTGAAACAGGATCTCAGTTTCTTTGCTTCTCTTCCTACCATGAAGACTCATCCTGATGAATTTCTGCTCCCCTGCTTCCTTTTCCTTCTATCTTTAGCTTTTACCTGAATTAGTCTGGAACTTACCTATGGCAAGCTTAAAAAAAAACCCCAAAAATTCTTATTCTACACAGAACACACAGGCAGATTGGTTTTGGTCAAACTTCACTAGTTTAATTATATATGTACATTTAGGCTAAAAGAATAGAAATTTCCTACACAGCTCATCATATATTCCATTCTGTAGCACAGCTGCAGATTGGGATTATTGTTGTTTTGGGATTTTTTCTTTTGTATTATTTAAAGCAAGTTTATTATTCTTTACAATATCAAACCTTCCAAGAACCATTCACTGCAACAGGAAAACACAGGAACATGGGTCATCAATTGTTAAATTAGTCCAGCAGCTGACAAACCTGCCCTTAATTAAGGCAGCTCTGCACTGGAAATCCTCACTTTGAATCAGGCAGGATAATTAGGCTTTCAGGTCAAAAGTAAACCGTGCTGTGAAAACAAACACTGGCGTTTGTTTGAAAACAGAATTCGATTTCCCATACTTAAAGAAAGCTCAGTAATTTCTTAAGGTATTAAGGATGCAGGTCTCAGCATGTAAGAAGCTGTATTTTATTTTATTCCTCCATGACTTGCATGATTCATTAATTTTCAAAGTTTCTGGAGTATTGTTCTTGCTGATTATCACCTGCCCCCCTCAGTCTGAAAAAACACTTGCTTTATTTAAGTTTGAAACAAATTTTGCAGAACGCGTTTAGAACTGAACTGCAGAACGGATGAACTTGGGCGGGGAGGGAGAAGAAAAAAGAAAAAGAGAAAAGAAAAATTGCAATTTAAAAAAGCCCAATTAGCTTGATAAAAGAGGGGAGGGATGTGGAACGCAGCAGTGGGAGGTTCCCCAGGGCTGCCCGCAGCTCTCCCGGGAGGCGGCCCAGGCCAGCAGAGGGTGGTGCTGTGTTTGAAATCTCGGCTTTGCGGAGCGGCTGCGCCTCCCGCCTCATTCCGGGAAGCTTGAAAAATACAAACCACGCGATTGTAAATCCATATTTAGGGTGTCTTACACTCGCAGCAGGGTCTCTGTGTGTTGTCCGTCACCCTGATTGTATTAACGGGCCATAAAATCAGGAGAGCAGCATCACCCGTTGGAATGAATCCTGCCTGCATTCAGGCAGTGCCCAGGAGAAAAATCGCTCCACGGATACAGAACGAGCTTTTTTTTCTCTCATTACTGATTCTTACAAAGAGGAAAAGTGTGTTCCTGTGAGGACACGTAATGTCCAGAACATGGAAACAAAAAGTCAAAAAGCTCCAGTTATAGAAATTACACTGAATTAAACCGTATTTATATCAGAAAACAAATAATTCTTTGTAAAATTAAGATAGCTGTCTGGAAAGTTTAGTTCCAAAGAATGACTGCAATGGCAACCTGGGTACAAGCCAAGGCAGGTTATCTGAAGAAATTGAAAAAATACATATATATTGCAAAAATCCTCAAAATCCTCACAGAGACCGCCTAAGCTACATGGTGGTACCACAGGTTCTACAGCAGCACTTCATCCCACTGCTAATAAATTTTCAATGATTAAACTCCTGTTCTCAGCACTTTGGGCTGGTGTTTGTGAGCATCACAGCCACCTCTGGGCCCAGCCATACCTCAGGCAGCAGTGACCTGCAGCTGATGCAGCCCCAGCCCTGGGAAGCAGCTGGGAAACTCCACATGCTTCCTGCTGCACCTCAGTGTTGGGGTTTGTTAGTGCTGGCAACGGGCTGAGAGCTGCTCTTGTGCAACACTTTCTTGTGTTTGTCTCCAGCTTTCCACCAGCCTTGCTAAAAATCAGCCCTTCTCTAACTTTATTACACATGCTTTAGGAGTCCTGAAGATTTTTCTCTTGAGTACACAGCTGTGGACTGTCCTCCTTTTCAGTCACATCCACAGAAAGGACAATTCTAGGAGGAGAAATGCTGTCCTCCTTCCTCCCCTGCTGCAGGAAGCGCCCAGGAAGCTCCCAAAACTTGCCTGGCAGGGGAGTGGGAGGGCTGTGTGATTCCCTTTGGCCCACTGTGCCTCATCCATCACTTCCTAGAAGCACAACACCATTAAACAATAGCAGGGAATGCATCCAGCTCCAGCTGCTCCTGGGGAGGACGGCAGGGAGAGGCAGCAGAGCCATGGAAGTCAGCATTCCCAACTGCAGCTTCCCTCTCTCCTCGTGTGCTTCCAGGCCTGCAATTCCTCAAGGGCTCTCTCCCTTTTTTGAGGGCACCTGACTCCATCTGGGACCCTTCAAGATCCTCCTCTTCACTGCAGGTGAGAAACTGGGGAGATCACTCCAGAGACAGATGTGACAGGAAAGGGTTGGGAGGAGCAGATGAACAAACTGGAACAGCCTGGGAAGTGCAATTTGACAGTTCCCTTTTTCACGTGCTCTTTGCACCCACCACCCCAACTGATGCCTTAAGTTTTAGCTTTTATGTTTTTCAGATTCTGTGCTGCCTTGGGTGCAGTTCTGAGCCTCACATTAACTGCCAGTGAGCTCTTCACAGAGTAGGGAGACAAAACAAATTCTTCCCTTGCTGGAGACCAAGGACACCGAGTCAGGCCCAAAAGCACAAACAAGGGTGGACTGAAGGGAGAAACAAGAAGGATGAGACTTCACAGCCTGAAGCTGGAATTGGACAATTAAACCCCAATATGCAAATAGACCAAAACTTATAAGTGTGAGACCTCATGACCTGGGATCCATTTTGTGACCATTTTGGGTCCACCTTGGGTGTAGCCCTGGCCAGGCTCTTGTCCTGCCCAAGGTGTATCCTAAAGGCCTTTCAATAAATATCTGCTTTATTCTCCAGCTCTGTCCAGTCTCTGTTCCAGCTCAGCCTTCCCAAGGCATCACAATCAGCCCTTTCAGGAACAAGGCAGTTCACATGAAACCAAGCACTTGTTATTTACATTAAAGGGCTGCTGGATTGGGTCAAAAAACTGAGAAATGGAATATAAAAATTAGTAGCACTGGCCATCCCATTCAACCTTTTGTTTTCCCTCATTAACAAATACCTGTATTGCAAGAACAAGAACATACATTACAAGGAAAGCAAGGCAAATGTTCTCCTAGTTTAGGCATTCTAAGCTCTACATATTCTATAAAGTCTTTTGAGTTATGGTATTAAAATGGCTCTACTTTACATTTAGATATTGAAAATCTAACTCAGTATCCTGGTGCATCCTTAGTTAATCCTGGTACTTTAATGGATTTTGGTATTTGATTTGTGTTGTGTGAATTAATCAAATGCCTTCCAAGGGACAATTAAAAATCTGCAGGAAAAGTTGAATACTCTTGTTAGAGATACATGTTAAAATTCCAAACAATGTACTTAAAATCAATTTTTTTAATCTTAATTTGACCAATCAGTGCTTTCCTGCAGCTGTACAAAAATGTTTATTTTTTTCCTTGGGTAATAGAAAAAGTCAATTCCCCTATCTACACAAATCCCTAAGTGTATGCCATTAGAATGACAAATTCAAATTTGCACATTAAGCTTTCTTTTAAAAAAACACAAAGATGACAAATGGGAAAGAATCACTATTAAAATTCTTACTAAAATGCTCTCTCCACCACAAATGAATGTAAATCACTTCTGCACTTAAGACTATTTTTAGAAGGGATCAGAGCAAACTTTAAAAAAAGCCCAGACTAGATGCAGATAGTGACAATAACCCTGGTAAAGTTGCTTAATCACAAGCCATCTCTCATTATCTCATGCTCTCTAATCACTCCTGAAATAAGATACCCTATGATGCAACTTGCCCAGGTCTGATTATGGAAGAGGTAACACAAAACAATTTTATTTTTAGTCTTCCTCTGAAATCAAAGATGTTGACAGAGCCTGGATGTCTGCCCAACACACACCAAGCTCCTGGTCCCCTTCAGCCAGACAGAAAAACAGGAAGAGGGGAACACCCCAACTGACAGGCAGAGCCCAGGTTTTACACTTCTCCCACATGGATCCCATTCAGGACAAACTACACTCCACAGTTCTCCCATGGAAAATCTGCAGAAGGACCAGAAAGACAAGAAAAATTCTTTCTTTCCCCCTTCATATCTTATTTTCTTTAGGAGCCTGTCAGCCTGCAGTCACCTTCAGAGCTGGTTCCTGACACAGGCACTTGGACTGCAGCATCCAGCATGCACCAGTTTGGGGCTCTGGAGTTACTGAGCTGAATTTTATTAAGAATGGCACAGAGGGGGTTATGAACTGTGATGAGGAAGAAATGAGAGTCACATTTCCTTTGACAACAGACTTGTACATGATCCCAGAATCTCCAGAACCTGCTCTGTGTATCCCTCCTTCTCTTGTCATGTTTATTTAGAGGTTCACTCACATGGGAAAGGAAATTAAAAGATTTGTTCATTGCTACAGAACATCCTCTAAAACCTGTATGAATAAATAGTCCTTAATCTTGGAATTGCTATGGTCACTCCTGCCTAAAATTAATGCCTGGATTTTTACAGCCATTTCATTTGAGCAGCTTTTATTATGTTGGAATTTTTAGTTTATCATGAAAGCACAGTTGCTTTGTCTAGTTCTAGGTGTTTACACAGTGACCAAAACCAGCAATCACTGCACTCTCTGGAATTAACAGGTAATCCTAAAGGAAAGAGGAACAGCACTGGAATGCTGTTTCCTTCTGTTAATACATGTGAACAGGGGTATCTGCTTGGTGGTAGGGAACAGAGGAGAGAGCTTTCAGAAAATTCCCTCATTTAAAAGAAAGCATCCAACAAAAGAAAAATTAAAATTTTTCTATTACTCTTCAAATTGTTCTGTCCACTTTCAGACAAGTAATTTCTAAATACTTAGTGCCTGTCAAGTATGTGAGCATACCTGAGTAAGAGCTCAAGTACAAAACTAGGGAGTTTTATTTGATTATGCCATGTACCAAGGAAGACAAAATAACAACAGTGGAAGCCCACATGATGTAAGTCAGGAAGATAAACAACTTCCCCAAAAAAACAAGTTATTGAGCTAAAAAAAGAAAGCTCCCATTAATGCAGAGCATATGAAACATCAGAGCTAAGTAAACACTCGCTGCAGAAATCACTAAAATGCATGAGCAGGTTCCAACAGTGAAACCCAAAACACATGAGTTGATAAAATGCAGCTACCAGACACAAATGTACAGACCAGCAGAGAGGAGCTGCTGCTCCCTGAGTCCCTTCCAATGAGCAGTGCAGCCCTCATGGATGAGCTCCACACCCTGGGATGCAGCAACAGGCAGAGAATCCAACCCCCGGAATTCCCCCATCTATCCNTCCTGAAATAAGATACCCTATGATGCAACTTGCCCAGGTCTGATTATGGAAGAGGTAACACAAAACAATTTTATTTTTAGTCTTCCTCTGAAATCAAAGATGTTGACAGAGCCTGGATGTCTGCCCAACACACACCAAGCTCCTGGTCCCCTTCAGCCAGACAGAAAAACAGGAAGAGGGGAACACCCCAACTGACAGGCAGAGCCCAGGTTTTACACTTCTCCCACATGGATCCCATTCAGGACAAACTACACTCCACAGTTCTCCCATGGAAAATCTGCAGAAGGACCAGAAAGACAAGAAAAATTCTTTCTTTCCCCCTTCATATCTTATTTTCTTTAGGAGCCTGTCAGCCTGCAGTCACCTTCAGAGCTGGTTCCTGACACAGGCACTTGGACTGCAGCATCCAGCATGCACCAGTTTGGGGCTCTGGAGTTACTGAGCTGAACTTTATTAAGAATGGCACACAGGAGGTTAGGAACTGTGATGAGGAAGAAATCAGAGTCACATTTCCTTTGACAACAGACTTGTACATGATCCCAGAATCTCCAGAACCTGCTCTGTGTATCCCTCCTTCTCTTGTCATGTTTATTTAGAGGTTCACTCACATGGGAAAGGAAATTAAAAGATTTGTTCATTGCTACAGAACATCCTCTAAAACCTGTATGAATAAATAGTCCTTAATCTTGGAATTGCTATGGTCACTCCTGCCTAAAATTAATGCCTGGATTTTTACAGCCATTTCATTTGAGCAGCTTTTATTATGTTGGAATTTTTAGTTTATCATGAAAGCACAGTTGCTTTGTCTAGTTCTAGGTGTTTACACAGTGACCAAAACCAGCAATCACTGCACTCTCTGGAATTAACAGGTAATCCTAAAGGAAAGAGGAACAGCACTGGAATGCTGTTTCCTTCTGTTAATACATGTGAACAGGGGTATCTGCTTGGTGGTAGGGAACAGAGGAGAGAGCTTTCAGAAAATTCCCTCATTTAAAAGAAAGCATCCAACAAAAGAAAAATTAAAATTTTTCTATTACTCTTCAAATTGTTCTGTCCACTTTCAGACAAGTAATTTCTAAATACTTAGTGCCTGTCAAGTATGTGAGCATACCTGAGTAAGAGCTCAAGTACAAAACTAGGGAGTTTTATTTGATTATGCCATGTACCAAGGAAGACAAAATAACAACAGTGGAAGCCCACATGATGTAAGTCAGGAAGATAAACAACTTCCCCAAAAAAACAAGTTATTGAGCTAAAAAAAGAAAGCTCCCATTAATGCAGAACACATGAAACATCAGAGCTACGTAAACACTCACTTGCTGCAGAAATCACTAAAATGCATGAGCAGGTTCCAACAGTGAAACCCAAAACACATGAGTTGATAAAATGCAGCTACCAGACACAAATGTACAGACC
Organism: Alaudala cheleensis; assembly: GCA_013398995.1. Taxonomy (NCBI): domain Eukaryota; kingdom Metazoa; phylum Chordata; class Aves; order Passeriformes; family Alaudidae; genus Alaudala; species Alaudala cheleensis. The sequence continues at coordinate 12,061 of VWYE01027195.1, read as the reverse complement.
AGCAGAGAGGAGCTGCTGCTCCCTGAGTCCCTTCCAATGAGCAGTGCAGCCCTCATGGATGAGCTCCACACCCTGGGATGCAGCAACAGGCAGAGAATCCAACCCCCAGAATTCCCCCATCTATCCCACAGCCCTTCTGCTCAGCACCATCACAAAAGCCTTGCCCTTAAATTTTCTGTCCTTTTAATCACTTAAAAAAACACTTTAATTATTGCCTTTGGTGCTCGTGGAGCTTTGAAGCCTGTCACAGAGTTAATATTGAGCATATGAAGTCTCTTACCTCCAATATTCTGGATAATTATTGTAGTTGCAACAAGGACCTATAAAAAAATTGATTTCTTTAGAGAGGGTAGGGATAACTAAAATCATATGTCTATAGCAGGCATAAAGCACATGTGTGTTATCTTTAACACACCAGATGTAGCAGTGATATCAAGTCCTGAAAGGAAGGGAATCTTCTCCTTAGTGAGGAGTTTAACACATGGAAACCAGCACAATCTAAAACCAACATGGAAAGAAAAACTCTTCCTGAAAATATCCCATTTTTATTCTGAGGCAAAGCAAGAGTAATTATACAGTGAAGATTCTTGTGCAGAAGAAAATGTATTTAAATCACTGAAAACATAAATGTATTCTAACTGATATCAGGTGAATACAAATGAAAATGATCATTTATCTCTGATAAGCAGAGATTTGTACAAGCTCAAGGGTACTTCCTTACTCCTGAGTATTTTTGACTGTCAGGAATGTCATTGTTTTTTCAAACTTGTAAACCAGAGAGACTTTTCCTTAGTACTTGTGATTATTCATACTGGACTCATATAGAAGCAAAAATTATCACAGGCTATAAAATTATTTGTCTGAATTAAAAAAAAATAATTTCCAAAATTATTTTCCAAAAAAATACCCCTCTAAAAGTAGCAATAAAGTTTTTCCAATATTTTGACTTTTGCTCTAAAATACCATGATCATCAGCTTCAGGTTTTTTTCTCCCCAATGCTCTTCTTGATACAAGACATTTCCAAAATGAATACTGCCATTAAGTCATCTTGGCAAAAAATTAGGCTACAGTAATTAGAACAAGTACAAATTGGGTTTTTTTGAAAAAACTAATTTCAGATTTTAAATGAAGTCAAAGTCAGTTCAAAACTCACCAAGAAAAGGAAGGAAAAAAAAAGGGTATCTTGGAATTTGCTATAGATGGAAACAAATAGTTCACACCTTTGGAAAGGGAGAATCAGCAATCTTCCAACAGCAGAATATTTCCATTCTTACAAATCTCAGAAAAATACATTTGAAAGACCATCACCAGGCTGAGTAATTGCTCTACTTCAAGAGTATTTAACCAGTAGTTTACTCAAACTAAGCTGCCAGTTCAAGCAAGGTTCTACTCTGGCCTGGCAGGACCATCCCTGTGTGGGAGGGAGAAGAAAGAACTGCTGCAGAAAAAAAAAAAAATTTAAAAAGTCATCTGTGCCTGACTGAAGTGAGAAATATTCAGGGGCAGATGAGAATTCAGAATGGTTGTGGTGAAGTAGAAAACCTAAAGATCAACAAGATCAGTTCAAAGCAAGGCACTCAGGAAGCAGACCTCAAATACATTGCAAAGAGAAAAGAGTCTGGGATACAGAATCAGAAGCAGCAAAGCCTGTCTCTTGCAGGCAAGTTTTAAGAAAAGTGTATAAATATCAAAGGTGCTTCAAGCAACAAAAACAACTGTTCCAGAAAATATCAGTTCACCAGGAAAGCTTGGTGAACTTTGATTATTTTATCAAAAGAACAGCTTCCTAACACAGAAATGTTCCAGTGCTCTCCATGCACTGAAAATAAAAGGCTAGAANCCTCTAAAAGTAGCAATAAAGTTTTTCCAATATTTTGACTTTTGCTCTAAAATACCATGATCATCAGCTTCAGGTTTTTTTCTCAGGAAAGCTTGGTGAACTTAGATTATTTTATCAAAAGAACAGATTCCTAACACAGAAATATTCCAGTGCTCTCCATGCACACTGAAAATAAAAGGCCAGATAATTTTCAGCACAGATTACTTAAACTGCAAATTGTGAAACAGTTTAGTCAGAAGAATTTTTAAAAAATACACATGTTGACTATGATGTGAAGCTGTGAAATCTCCTTCACTTCAGCTTTTAAATAACAGATGAGACAAGCATCTGCCAAGAATGGTTTATGTGTGTTCAGCCCAGCTTCAGGGCAAACAGAGCAAATCATATTTTATTTTTTTCTTCAGCTCTACATTTCTGTGACTTTTTGAAGAAATGGCTCACGGTTTATGTGTACAGAACAGCTCCTGTAAAAAATAACTGTGTCTGATACCTTGCTGTTATCAAGGTTTATTATCTCTTGAGGTTGAGCACTTCTTAATTTGATCAATAAATATTGATCCTCAGACTACACTCATCTGCTTATTAATGCTCATGGAAGCCTTACAAACACCTGATAGCTCAGTTTAATTCTCACTGACATTTAGATATAAGAGAGCAGTCTTTAGCCTGTTGAGCCAAAGTAATTTTAAAAAATTTGCATTGTTTCAGTAAAACATTAAAAATCCCACTTGTGTGTGGTAAAAGCCTGTTTTCAGTAAGGTGTAACTGGAACACAGAACACAGCATTCATAACTCATAACACAACATTAAACACTGCACATTTAATGCCATGTCATACATAACTATTAATGTGCAGTATTCCCATTATTTCCAGGCAGTATTTCCTGTGCAACCACTGTTACTGCAAAATATCACTATTAGGAAAAAGAAATTCAGAGCACACTACAAAAAAATAATAGCTAATATTTTGATGACTCTTATAACTGAAATGATTACGTTTGATGGTGGTTTTGTTTGGTTGCTTTTGTTTGTTGGTTTGGTTTTTGGGGGGTTTTGGGACTTTTTTTAATCATGAGATAAAACAAGCAAGAAACATTCATGTGAAGAGCTTATTAAACAAAAGGAAACAAATAAGATTATGTGTATTATATGTACTCTTAGTTGTTCCTACTGTGGAAATGCCATGAAAAGCCAGCCCTTTTCTCAGATCCCTGTTAAATGCTGAAACACCAACAGCAAATCCATCATTTACCTGTCTCTTACCACTTGTACAACAGAGGCAGGACTGCATCAAATCTGAACTTGAGCCAACCTGACAACAACACCAGTGAGCAGATTTGGACAGGCAACTAAAAGTGAACATTGACAGGAAAGCAGCACAAAATCCTGCTTTTAAGGAGTGTAAATTTAACTGAAGCTGGGCTTCCACAGAGCAGACATATGAACTGAAACCCAATGAAAAGCTTCAGGCTGTAATGGATTTTTCAGCACACTGCAGTGTCAGTAATGGGCTACTTATTTCAGTTATGTCTCTTTACTCTGCAAAGAACAGTTGCACATCAGAAGCATCAGACCAAGAAGAAAAACAAGAGGTAAAAATGAATACTCACCCTTCCAGCTGATCCAAATGCAAACAGGCCAAGATCTTCATAAGAAGTGACAGCTGTTGGTAAAGGGAAAAAAAGAAAAGAGCTAAAGTATCTCTAACTTGAAAAGCCTGAAAGCTCTATTTCTGGCCCTTTTTCTCCCTTTTTAAATTAATAAAATTCAGAATGAAAATAATATTTCATGGAATTTTTTTCTGTGAACTACAGAATAGCTTTTATATACACCTGTACTCCTGCTACAAAATACAGCTCCATGCTCAAACATTCAGAGACTATTTAGACACTCAATTCAGTGTCTGCAGTTGCAGTATTTAAAATTCCTCTAATTTGAAAAGCTTGAAACTCTATTTTTGACCCTTTTCCCAATTTTTAAATTAATAAACTTCAGAATTAAAATAATATTTCATAGTATTTTTTACCTTAAAAATAGCTTTTATGTACTCCTGCTACAAAATAGAGCTCTATGCTCAAACATTCAGAGACTCTTCAGAAACTCCATTTAGTATCTGCAGTTTCAATATTTAAAATATAACAGTAGTACATTAATGGCAAATTGCCTTTTCCCAAAGATTTTCTTTGTGGGTGAAGAATGATGAAATCAGCATTAGTAATTAGATGTAAGATATTTCCAGATTTTACTTCTTAAAACAGGAGTTTGGTTTTTTTTTAAATTAGGATGACAACAGAGGATACACTTTCATCTTTCTACAAATATAAACACTACCATCTTTCCAGCTTTTAAGAACTAGGCCCTATCTATTTTCAAGAGAGCTGAAGGTAAACATCTTCTTTGAAATCTATTCTTTAAAAAACCCAAAAGAAAACCCAAAGCAAAACAAAAATCCTGCCCTTACCTGCACCCTGACTTACATAATTACACTAAAACAGCCTGTGGTTTCCTGTATAATTTTGCTGGGTTTCAGCTGAAGCTCACTTCTATTATTGCTGGTAACTCAAAACAATCCCTCCTCAGAGAGAAGGAAGTCACATTAAAGCCTTTCATTGTTACTCTGTATTTTGTTATTAGAGCAGCACCAAAAAGATGAAAGTTTTCTGAGAAACACCACTCACTTTCTTGGGATGATAAAACAGCTGTGAATGCCTCAGAGGGTAAAATTAATCTCAATTAATTCACATAATTCTGCTGCCAGGACACTTGGTTTCTCTTTCCTGGCTCTGTTTGGTACAACCCTGCTCCTGCTCTTGTCACAGCTTTGCAAGCTGAGCTTTTCACACCTGAGTGAAGCCCCATTGTCTGAAGTAAATGATTCAAAAGTGAGAGACACAGGCTCCTCACAGAGATCAGGAGGCAGGACTGGAGCCTCAGACTTGCCCAGGCTTAGGTGGTTTTATTTCACTGAAGTTCTGCACACAATCAGATCAGTGCCCCAGAGGGGGAAAGGACAAAACAAAACCAAACAAAAACCAAACCCAACAAAACTTCATAAATTTTCTCATCTGATTTTCTCAAGGGTAATGTTTCCTCTACAGGCACCAGCACATTATAACAATATAAAGGAAATAACAAAATTAAATGAGCCAGTCAGGGCTCAGCATAAACCTGGACTATCTCTAACAGATATAATTAAACAAAAAACATGTCTCACTAGAATTTACCTTGTGTTTTTCCTGATTACCATTTATTAAGTAGCTGATCACAAGGAAAAAAAAAAAAAGCATTTTAGGTAGGCATTTTNTCCTGTGAACACTGGGAAGCCCTACTACTTAATCACATTACTTCTGTAATTTCAAGAATATATGGAAAAAATATTTAGTGCAGTTTATATAACGATAAATAAGTTCTGCCTGATTAGCTTGATTTTTATCATGTTATTAACACTCCATGGAAATTATCCCTTTAAATGTGAAGGGGCAAGTATAATACCAGCAACATTGTGACTAACTCTTTAAATGCAAGGAAAAAAACAGCCACAAAACTTCAAAGTGCATCCCACTAAAATTCCTAATTCCTCTGCTTTATCAGCCCAAAACAACACAGGTGATACTGAATTAACACCAGGACAAGCACTGACCAAACTCATCTCACCTCAACACTCGACACTTGGGAATATTTTTTTTTTTTTG
>VWYE01027194.1:24452-37312 GCA_013398995.1 Alaudala cheleensis | reverse complement strand
GCTGGAGGCCTGGGGGACAGGGGAAGAGACTCAGGAGAGTGGCTGGGACAAAACTGACACCAGAAAAACCTCAAAACTCGGCCAGAACTCAGCTGAAACTCGGTCACAACTCACCCCAAAGTCAAGGGAAATTCGGCTTCAGCATCCCCAAAAATTGCAAAAATTGCCACCAAAATTAACTTCAAACTCACCCCCAGAACCCCACCAGTTGCCCCAAAATCCATACCAAAATCCCAACCAAAAATCAACCCAAATTTGCTCTAAAACTGCCATCAAAAAAAACCCCCAAACTCACCCAAAAGTCAGCGAAAATTCAGCTTTTGCTCCCCCAAAAATTCCACCAAAATTAACTTCAAACTCACCCCCAAAACCCAACTGCCCCAAAAATCACACCAAAATCCCAACCAAAAATCAGCCCAAATTTGCCCCAAATTTGCCAACAAAAAAACCCCCAAAGTCACCCCACGGTCAACGGAAATTTGGCTTTGGCACCCCCAAAAATTCCAAAAATTGCCACCAAAATTAACTTCAAACTCATCCCCAAAACCCCTCCAATTGCCCCAAAAGCCACAACAAAATCCCTACCAAAAGTCACCCCAAAGTCACACCATAGTCATACCAAAATCCTAACCTCAAAGTCACGCCATAGTCACACCAAAGTCACCCCAAAGTCAGCGGAAATTTGGCTTCAGCACCCCCAAAAATTGCCACCAAAATTAACTTCAAACTCATCCCCAAAACCCCTCCAATTGCCCCAAAAGCCACACCAAATCCCAACCAAAAATTACCCCACAGTCACCCTAAAGTCACCTCAAAGTCACCCCATAGCTAGCAGAAATTTGGCTTCAGCACCCCTAAAAATCCCAAAAAAAGTGCCACCACAATTAACTTCAAATTCATCCCCAAAAGTCCTCCAATTGCCCCAAAAATCACACCAAAATCCCAACCAAAAATCACCCCAAAGTCACCCCAGAGTCACTCCAAAATCATCAGAAATTTGGATTTGGCATCTCCAAAAATTCCAAAAACTGCCACCAAAATTAACTTCAAACTCCTCCCCAAAAAACCCTCCAATTGCCCCAAAAACCACACCAAATCCCAACCAAAAATCATTCCAAAGTTATGCCATAGTCACACCAAAGCCACCCCAAAGTCAGTGGAAATATGGCTTCGGCATCCCCAAAATTCCAAAAATTGCCACCAAAATTAGCTTCAAACTCACCCCCAAAAACCCCTCCAATTGCCCCAAAACGCACACCAAAATCCCAACTAAAAATCACCCCAAATTTGCTCCAAAATTGCTACCAATGCTTGGCTGTTGGGATGGTTCCTCTCCCCCCATCCCCACTCACCTCCTGCACCCCTTTTTATTTTGGATAATCCATTCCATCCCAAACAGGAGGCACAAATCATGGCATGGCCACCATCAATAGCTCACAAACCTGATCTATCCCCTTTTATAGCATTTTTATAAACCTTGGTGGGGAAAAAAAACCCACAGGAGCAGCACAGTTGGTCAGCCTGAACCAACTTGTGCTCCATCTTTTCCCATTTTCTCAGCATTCCCATGGTTTTCCAGCCTGGAATTCTGTGCCCAGGAGCAGAGAGGCTGTTTGGGACACAGGTCATTCACACTGTGGGGATCCCTGTGGTGTTCCTGGCTCTCCCTCCTACCCAGACTCGTGGTATCCCACTTTGGAATGTGGGAGGGGAAAATCCAGCAGCTTTCCAAGTGGGATTATTATCCATGAGAGAGGAAACAGCCTCAGGTTGTGCCAGGGGAGGCTCAGATTGGATCAGTTCCTCCTGGGAAGGGCTCCCCAGCCCAGGGCAGCCACCCCTGAAGGGATTTAAAACCTTGACAATTCCATGATTCCCATGATCCTGTCATAAACCTCCCATCCATATTTGTACTTCACCAGGACACTCCGAGTGTGACATCCCTGGCTTCAGGTGATCAATGCTCTTGGAGCAGCAATGAGGTGATGGATGTGACAAATGTGAGGACTGGAGACCCTCAGGATGATTGAAATCCCAGGGGAATCTGTTGGGATCCACCCCCAATGCCTCCTGCTTGGCAATGAGCCTGAGGAAAGCAGATTCATCATGGAATTCTGGAATGGTTTGGGTGGGAAGGGACCTTGAAGCCCATCCTGTGCCACCCCTGCCATGGACAGGGACACCTCCCACTGTCCCAGGCTGCTCCAAGCCCCATCCAACCTGGCCTTGGGCACTGCCAGGGATCCAGGGACAGCCACAGCTTCTTCCCTGTGCCAGGGCCTCCCCACCCTCAGAGGGGAGGATTCCTTCCCAATATCCCACTTTTCCTGTGGGAAGCCATTCCCTGTGTCCTGTCACTCCAAGCCCATGTCCAAAGCCCCTCTCCAGATCTTCTGGAGATCCTCAAAAGCCTGACAACTCTCAGTGCCACTGCCTCTATCCCAGAGGGGACAGGGATGTTCCCTATCAATCCCAACCTCCCAGCAAGCCCCAGTTTGGCATTTCCCCCAGCCCACGTCACTGGTTGTGGTCATTGTGCAGAAATGTGGAGTTTTGGTCGCTCTGGGCCTGGTTTCAGCTGAAGAATCTGCTCTTTATCCCAGGAAAACAGAGCCTCTTTCACCCAGGATGGGTGCGAAGGCCCTGGGACAAACCTCAGCCACAGCTGGACACCACAGGGGGTTTGGGAGATTCAGGGAATTCTCAGCCTATGGAAGAACCCAGGGGACTTTGGAAGCTTCTGGAATCCTAACAAGTCACCCCCTTGCCCTGCACATCACTTCCTGAGGCTGGAATGCAGAGTGAACCCACCGAGTTTGGGGTTTTGTGACTCCAACCAGGGACAGGGGTTGGAGTCCCACAAGCCTCAATTCCAGGTTCCATCCAAACACAACAGGCAGAAATCAAACATCACGAAATAATCTTGTATTAAGACCCAAAATCCATCAAACAATGAAGAAACACAAGACCTCAAAGGAAAAAATTGATGCTCCAAATATCTCCCAAAATTCTGGGAGCAACATCCTGCGAGCACCTGGAAAATCCTGTCCTAGGTGTTACACAAAATGAGAGCAGATCCCAAAGAAAACAAGAGGCCCAAAGGAAAATCCCAAATCCCCAGTAAATGGCAAGGTTCCTGGAGCAGGAGTTTTTATCCTTCCTGGGGTCCATTTGGCACCTGCAGCCAGGTAAGATCCCTTGGATGTGACACATTCCAAGCCCTGGGGGTAAGGGAAGCCATTCCCTGTGTCCTGTCCCTCCATCCCTTGTCCCCAGTCCCTCTACAGCTCTCCTGAAGCCCCTTTAGGCTCTGGAAGAGGCTCTAAGCTCCCCCTGGAGCCTCCTCTTCTCCAGGCTGGACATTCCCAGCTCTCCCAGCCTGTCCCTGATGGACATTTGCCAGCCAGCACCAATTTCACATAAACTTTTCCCAAATCTTTTTGCACTTGGGAAAAGAAGAAGACCCCAGAATGAATCCTTCCCACCACATCCCTCAGGATCAGGCACTGAGTCTCCACCTTCTGTTTCCAATCAATCAGAAACGGATCTGTGATACACCTGGAAGCTCCAACCCAATGGATAAACCCCCAGCTGTAATTCCCATGAAGATTCAAACCAACATGATTAATCCAGGTTTCACAAGAGGGAGAAGTGTCTCAGGTGGGATGGGCATTCCCATGGCTGGGGATCCAGTGGCCATCCCAGGAGAGATGGACACAGCTGTGCTCACACCTGCTGGCCGTGGTGACAATCCCTGAGGGACAAACATGGGGACACCAAACATAGGACACAGCCTAGAATTTCCTCAGCTTCCCAGGCCAGCTCCTCGTGGATCCCCTGTGCCACATCCTGGTGGGACACACTTGGGATACCCCAGGGAATGGGGGTGAAGGATGGAGGAGAAGAACTGTGGGAAGAGAGAAGGGCTGAGGCCACTCACAGTGACAGCCCTGTCACTGCTCAGTGTGGAAGGGGAATAAGCTCCTAAATCCCAGTAAATGAGAAATCCAGGGATTCACAGTGAAGGCACTGGGGGGCAGCTGAGGAGATCCGAGTTGGGCACAGGGGAGGTGCTGGGAGGAGCAACCAGGAATGTTGAACCTCTGGAGCAGCCACCAGCCCAGGAGGAGCCTGTCCCACATCCCAGAGCTGCCATCTCCCTCCAGGGACACCAGGTAAGGGACAAGCACGTGGTTGTGCTGCCACCACCACCAGAGACTGCTCCCCACAACTTCCCACCTGAAATCCAGCATTTTCCCTTTTTGAAGCATGACAGACATCCACAGACTGTCTGCCCTGCTGTGTGAAGATCCTGCTGCCAAGGAATTGAAAATGGGATGAATTCCCAGCGATTTGGGTCACCCCCGTGCTCCATCCAAACCTGAGGGCTTCAGCTGGGCTCCATCCCGATGGATCAGCCCGGGAATATTCAGTGTGTTCCTCCAGGAGCTCCTCCCCCAGGCAGGTGAGGCTGCTGGAGCCTCAAACTGCCACTCAAAGCTCAGATCAAAAAGTTTCGGGAGAATCCTGAGCAGCCAAGTCTGACAGGATCCAAATTCCAGGAGCAGCCCCCAAAGCTGGAAGAGGGAAAGGCTTGGGAAGGATTCGGGGTTTAAGCACCAAATCAGTGGTGCTGCTGCCACAAGATCCCTGTGGGAAGGAGGGATCACCCTGGGACTGAGGGTGACAGCAGGACATGGCACTGGGATGAAGTCCCCACCACCGTGGTGGCACTGGATTCCAGGCTGGATTCCAAACTGGGAGGGTGTCTCTGGACACCAGGAACAGCGTCCCCAAATCCCAGAAGGGACATGGCCAGGGTGGCCAGTGGCTCCAGCCTCAGGAAGGGCCAGCACAGCCACGGTCCCTGCAGTGCCCATTCCAAAATCCAGCCTAGCCAAACAGGGATAATCAACTCACAGTGCTGTCCTGGGACCCCCAGGATTCCCAGGCTCCCTCAGCCACATCTCCACCAGCGTTTGGCTCCTTCCCTGCGTCTCCACCCCCTTGGAGCCCCCAAATCCCCCCAGGCTGTCGTGACAGAGCTGTCAGGACTCAGGCTGGAATTTCTCCTGCCTCCCTATGGAAAACAGGGAGCTTTGGGTGGCAGGTGGGGGGCTCCAGCCCCCAAAAACCCATCTGGAAACACTCTCCCTGCTGGGGTGGACAAAAAAGGGAAGTTTTCTCCAGCTGTTCCCTCTGCAGCCAAATCCCTTCGGCCACAGCCCAAACCCCACCATCCCCGGGTCTGGTGTATCCCCCACAGGCTCTGGGGGTCCCGTGGGGAGGTGGGAAGGCTCTGCCCTCCCCAGCTTTATCCTTTGAGTCGCTGCCAAGTTGGCACAGCCAGGCCCAAACGCGCCGGCGGTGCCCCGCAGCCTCCGGGACACAATGTCACCGCGGCGGCCACACAGGGACACAGCGACAAGGGACAGAAACTCCCGGGAAAGGCCTGGCCCGGGGCCGGCCGCTGGCACCGCACAGCCCAGGGGTAGCTGCAATACGGAAAAAACCTGGAAGCGCTTGCCAGGCCCGCGGAAGAAGCTCGGTGCCGCCTGGAAAAGCGGCCCGGAGGGGAGGGGAGCCCGCGGCAGGCAGCAAAACACGCCGGGATCTTTGTGCTGGGTAAGGCTGTGCCGGAGCCCCAGCGAGGGGCTGAGCCGGAGCGCAGGCTGGGCCGCGGGGGTAATTAATTAATCGCAGTAATGAATTGGGGTTATCACAGACACGAGCAGGTAACTCTCCGGCCAAAAGCCCCGGCCCCTGGTGCAAAGCCGGAGCATCCCCCTCCCCTCCCGGCGTTATTGTCAGCGAGAGAGGTGCCACATTCCAGGCAGCACAATCGAGATTTCCCGACAAAACCCGGCTGTTTTCGCTGCGACAGCGTCGCGATCTGTCGCGATAGGAGCCGGCAGAGCCAGGAGGTGTTGAGTCAGGCCCCCCCCCCTCCCCCTTACCCGGCCGGACGCGTGTCTCCTGCCCTGGGCCATGCTGCCGAGCTCCAGAGATTCCCGATGTGCAGAGCCCGCAGCTCACGGCCGGCAGCATCCAGCGGCGCTTCCCAGCGTCCCGGCCGATCCCAGCATCCCCGCACCACCCCCTCCCCTCCCCCGAGGTTTTGCCGGGTGGTACAAGAGGGAGGGAAGCCCTTTTCTGGGCGAGGACGCTCCGAGGGAGGGATACAGAGAATTCCAGCGCTGCCGATGGAGCCACTCTGCGCCAGTGCCGCTCCAGACTTGTCACGGCGCCGGCGGCTCGCTGGGTCCTAAAGCTCCCCCGCAGGAGGAGGCAGCGGGGCCACCGACACGGCCACAGGGCCACCTCCTGCTCGCCCTGCGCTGGCCACCGGGCAGGGACACCCCAAATTCCTCCCGCCGTGACCCCAAGCCAAGGTTTGCCCCGCTCGCTCTTCCCTTCATGGGGAATTTTGAGGTAAAACAACGCCCTGGAGCCGGGTTTATCCCAAATCCTCCCCCACTCCCCGGAGCAGCACCTGTGGGTGGACGGAGCTCAAGGGGTTAATTAGGGGCAGCTCGAATGATCACTAATTGTCCTGGCTGTGACAGGTGACATTGTGTCCCATTGTTCCTGGCCGAGCTGACAGATCCCGAATTAACGCCCTCACCCCTCTTCTGGGCACCGCTCCCGGGGCTAATCAGGGGATTTGGGAGCCACCAGGATTGGCCACTGCCCCACATTCCAAGCCCATGGGATCCCAAGCCATGGAAGCATCCCCCAAAGCACGGAATATCCGGAGTTGGAAGAGACCCACAGGATCACGGATCCAACTCCTTCCTTGCACGGGGCAATCACAACAATCCCACCCTGTCCCCGAAACACTCCTGGAGCTCTGGCAGCCTTGGGAATGCACAGCCGGGATAAACAACACAAAACCCAGCTGGAAACTGGGAATTTCTCACTGGGAACTCAACCAGAGGCACCTCAGGTCTCTGCTGCTCATCGGTGCTCCAGCTGCTTCCTCTCTCCATGATGGTTTAAAGGAAAATTCACACGCACAAAATCCACACAGAATTCCCCAAAAAGCTACAAGGAGGACGAGCTCCGTCCCCTCAGCCTCAGATTCTAAACCAGTTTAGAAGATTTAGAAAATCCGAATTATTTTATCCATAGATGGAGAAACCTCCTCCAGCACTGGAAGCTCGCCGTGCTTCCCTGCCAGAATCTGGGAGCAAATATCACCTGTAATCACCTATTTATAGACTCATGGAATGGTTTGGGTGGGAAAACACCTTAAATCCCAATGATTCCACCCCCTGCCATGGGCAGGGACAGCTTTCACTGTCCCAGGGTGCTCCAAGCCCCATCCCAGCCTGGCCTTGGACACTTCCAGGGATCCAGGAGCAGCCACAGCTTCTCTGGGCACCCTGTGCCAGGGCCTCCCCATCCTCACAGGGAAGGATTTCTTCCTAATTCCTAAATTCTAAAGGATNCCTGGCCTTGGACACTGCCAGGGATCCAGGAGCAGCCACAGCTCCTCTGGGCAACCTCTGCCAGGGTCTCCCCATCCTCAAATGGAAGGATTTCTTCCTAATTCCTAAATTCTAAAGGATTTTTCCTCTTTCTCTCCCCTGCAGGACCCTCCTCTGGGATGGTGGCTGATCCCAGAGCCATGGACACAAACACTTGGAAGGTGCTCAGCCCACGGAGCAGTGGAGGGAGGAGTTGTGTTCCAAGGAGAGGCTGGAATGCCAAGAGGCAACTCAAAATTCCAGAAAGCTTCCTCCAAGTGCAAGGAAAAGCGAGAAACAGCCAGGGAATTTCAGCAGGAATTCAGATGGGAGGAAGGGTGAGCTCTGGGAGCACCCCCTCAAAGGATGGGAACTCCCCACTGCTCTTCCTCTGGGAATAGCAGGCCAAACCCCAAAGCAGGGAAATTCCAGGGACCACCAGCCAGGCTTGGNGAATCTGGGAGCAAATATCACCTGTAATCACCTATTTATAAACTCATGGAATGGTTTGGGTGGGAAAACACCTTAAATCCCAATGATTCCACCCCCTGCCATGGGCAGGGACAGCTTTCACTGTCCCAGGGTGCTCCAAGCCCCATCCCAGCCTGGCCTTGGACACTTCCAGGGATCCAGGAGCAGCCACAGCTTCTCTGGGCACCCTGTGCCAGGGCCTCCCCATCCTCACAGGGAAGGATTTCTTCCTAATTCCTAAATTCTAAAGGATTTTTCCTCTTCCTCTCCCCTGCAGGACCCTCCTCTGGGATGGTGGCTGATCCCAGAGCCATGGACACAAACACTTGGAAGGTGCTCAGCCCACGGAGCAGTGGAGGGAGGAGTTGTGTTCCAAGGAGAGGCTGGAATGCCAAGAGGCAACTCAAAATTCCAGAAAGCTTCCTCCAAGTGCAAGGAAAAGCGAGAAACAGCCAGGGAATTTCAGCAGGAATTCAGATGGGAGGAAGGGTGAGCTCTGGGAGCACCCCCTCAAAGGATGGAACTCCCCACTGTTCTTCCCAAAGAGCTCTGGGAACAGCAGGACAAACCCCAAAGCAGGGAAATTCCAGGGAATACCAGCCAGGCTTTGCTCCCAGGTGGAGCAGAAGAGTAGTTGTTAATTTAAAAAGAAAATTACAAACATCACACAGCTCCTTCTCCTCCTCCTCAGAGTTTTCCATGTTAAACTGATGCACAAGGGAATTTTTTTCCACACAAACTCAATTTTATAGGATCCCGACATGGTTTGGGATGGGAGGGGTATCTAAAGCCCACCCAGGGACACCTTCCACTATCCCAGGGTGTTCCAAGTCCCCTCCAACCTGGCCTGGAACATTCCCAGGGATCCAGGGGCAGCCACAGCTTCTCTGGGAATCTGTGTTAAAAATCATGGAATAGAATTGTGGAATCCTTGAAGCTGGAAAAGGCTTTTTGAGTAATGGATATCCCATTTCTCAACACAACAAAGTCACCACTCACCACCTCCTGCTTTATTTACTACTTGGATTTGGGATGAAAATGAACCCCTGAGGGAAAGAATCTGGGAAAATCCTGAGCTGGGAAAGACTCACAAGGATCCTGAGCTTAAACAAGAAGCTGAGATGGGACAGGAGCTTTGCCAGTGCCTGAATTAAGGGGATATGGGAGGTTTGGGTAATTAAAGCTCTGTGAGATGATCCAGAGCCCTGTGGGAACACCCCAAACCCCAACAGGGCTTTGGCTGCTCCACCCTCACCACAGCCTATGGATTTGGAGCTAAACCTGCTCTGTACAAAGGGAAACAATCCCAATTTTCCCCCAAACTCAGGCACTGTCATACTGGGATGAACTGCTGCTCCAGCTGAAAAAAATCCCCAGGATAACCAAACCTTCCTGGGCCTTCCAGAAACTCCAGCATCCCCTTTTCCAGGGAAACACAGCCAAAACCTGATTAAACCTCTGAAATAAATTTCCTGGTGCTCTGAGCAGGGATGGGACTGGCACAGGGGACTCCTGGCAGAGAAAGCAGTACCCCATCCCAGGGATTTTGGGATTTAGCAGGATTTAGCAGGAACACACTCCTGCTCAGTGAGTCTCTGCAGTCTCTGGGTACTGGGATGAAGCAGCCCAGAGCATCCTCAGGGTCACACCTGGTCAGGACTGGAGCAATCCTCACTCTCCTGGGAGGAAGCACCACGTGTCACAGAGCTCCAGGGATTCCCAGTGCCACCCACTCGACCTCCAGGGATTCCCAGTGCCACCCACTCCACTTCCCATGGATTCCCAGTGCCACCCATGCCACATCCCAGGCCATAGATCCCCCCACAAACCACCCCAGCCATGGCTCTGCAGGATCCACACGGATTTCCTGCTGCCCAAACTCCCTGTCTAATTCAGGATCCCAGAGAAAAGAAGTCCAGAAATATCCCCCCTCATCCTCCAGGCTTTTCCCTGGGAGCTGGGATCCCTGCCAGTCTCCTGCCAAGCAGCTGGAACACCCCCAGCTCGGGGAGCACGAGGAGGAGGGACATGAAAAACCTTTAGAAACTTCCACTGTTTATCCAGCAGAAGCAAAGTTCCACCTTATTGCATCTTGATTTATTTTATGCACAAATCTCCCAGTGAAATTCCTCCACAAAGCTGATTTTGGGGTTGGGAGCAGCTTGAGTTTGGCAGGAAACTGAGTTCAGGAGAGAAATCCTAATCTAGCATTTGGGGTTTGGTCTTTAGAGAGCCAAAATAAATCCAGAGTGAGTTTAAGACTTTTTAAATTCTCCTCCAAGCCCTGAACACTCCCAGGGATGTGTCCCCCTGTGAAGGGGAATCCCAATCCTGAAATCATGCAATGGATTGGGTTGGAAGGAACCTCAAAGTTCACCCAGTGCCACCACCTGCCATGGCAGGGACACCTTCCAGTGTGCCAGGTGGTTCCAAGCCCCAGCATCCAACCTGGCCTTGGATATTCCAAGAGATCCATGGGCAGCCCCAGCTGCTCTGGGAATTCCAGCCCAGCCCTTCCCCACCCTCCTAGCCTGGAATTCCATCTCAAGATCCCACCCCAATTTCCCCTCTTCCACTGGGAAGCCATTCCCTGTGTCCTGTCCCTCCAGGCCTTGTCCCCAGTCCCTCTGCAGAGCTGGACCAGCTCCCCCCAAACTGGGGACATCCACCACCCAAAATGAGGCCACCAGCCAGGTCAGCTGGGAACAACACAAACTGGAGGGGGGACATGGTGACACCCACTGGGATCTCACACCGATTTCCATGGAATTATGGAGTGGTTTAGGGTGAGAATTCCTTCCTCAGAGACCATTGAGTCCAAGGATCCCCCAGCTACAAGGCCACCACAGATCATGTCCCCAAGTGCCACATCCACAGGGCTGTTAAATCCCTCCAGGAATGGGGACTTAACAACTACCAGAGCTGGACAACCCTTTCAACGAAGGAATTTTCCCAACATCCAACCTGAACCTGGCACAACCTGAGACCCTTCCCTCTCCTCCCGTCCCTGCTCCCTTACCAGCAGAACCCCTCCCGACTCCACCCTGCTCTCAGGGAATTCTGCAGAACCAGAAGGTCCCTCCCAACGCCCCTTTTCCCCCCGACGCCGCTCCCTCGGGACCTCATTCCAGGTGGATGGCGGCGCTAGGACCCGGCTCTGGAGCCTGCGCCCTGCGCGGCTGCACCGCGGCACCGCAGCCCCCGCAGCCGCCTCCCTCCCAGCCCCGACCCCGCGGGATCATCCCGGCGCATTCCCGGCTCCGCCGCCCCGGCATCGATGCTCCGTAGCCACAGCAACGCCCGGACACGCCGAGGATGCGGCGGGAGGTCAGTGGATTTCAGCTCATCCCCCGCGGGATTCCCGGCTGATTCCAGCTGGGATCATTCCCGGTCCTCGCGGAATCGGAGCGACAGAGGTGCTCGATCCGTGCGGGACTTTGCAGAAATCCCTGGATTTCCACCCCCGCCAAACCCCCTTGGATTTTGCTCCGAGCAATTCCCAGCTTTAAACTTTATTCCCTTATGGGATTCCTGACCAGCCCCTTCCCTCAAAGATCAGGTAAATGAGGGCATGGAGCGGGGAGAGGGGGGATAGCCAGGGCTGCAAGTCATTCCATAATCCATAAACCCCAATCCATGAAACCCCATTCCCTCCGAAAAACCTCAATGCATCAAACCCCAATCCCTGGAAAACCTGGGAGCAGAGCTCTCTGCACCACTCCAAGGGGACAATCCAGCTGGAGCACTGGCAACGCAATTCCCAAACCCCTGCCATCCTCACCACCCAAGCCCTTCCCTGTTTTCCATTCTTTAGGCATTTTCCTCTGGAAAACTCAGGAATGGGGGGGAACCCTCCCAAATTTTTGCTTCAGCAGTTCCTGGGTGGGATTTGAGGCTCTGGAGAATCAGCACAATGTGACCTCCCCCAGGACAACCCCAGCATCCAGAGCTCCCTCCACTGAAATCCATTAAAATTCCTCCGTTTCCCCCTAAAATACATCAAAGGAATTGAATCCCTGTGTTTATTCCCAAAGCCACCACCCAGCTCCGCGTTTGGGAATGGAGGGAGAAAGGAAAGAACGAAGGAATCGCTCCAAGGTCACCTGGGCAGGTGACAAACACCCAGCACAGAACCTGCTGGGAGAGCCCCACATTCCAAGAATTCCCGATGAAACCGAGGAGTTTTAAAAACCAACACGGAAACCCCAAAAATGCTGCACGAAATCGGGGCCAGTCTGCAGTGGAACAGCCCTGGAGGGTCCCTCCTGAATTCGGGAATTCTGGAATTCCCTGACCAGTCTGGAGTGAGGGATGGCACCAGTGGAGCCACCGGGACACACAGGTAAATGGCTCTGCCTGCATTCCACCCCTTAATTAATCATTGTTAATCCATTAATTGACCCGGGTAATTAATTATTCATATTGTGCTGATGAGGGGCGGGTCGTTCTCTGCCAGAATTCCCAGCACACAGAATCCCCTGCTGGAAGATCCCGTGCTTTTCCTGGATCCAGGACCGGGAATCTCCATCCTGCTACCCTTAATGAGCTCCTCCTAATTAACCCGGGCATTAATTACCCCCCAGCCTGAGTCATCCCTGCCTTGTCTCGGGATCAAATCCTCCCAATCCCAAAATCCCGAGGAGAAGCACCGCCCTCATCCCATCACTGAGCACTCCTCACACGGAACCCCAACAACCCCCAAACATCCCTAAAACCCCCCAAACACCCCCACAGACCCCTAAACGCCCCCCATAGACCCCTAAATCCCACCCAAATATCCCTAAATGCCCCCATAGATCCTGAAATGCCCCCAAACATCCCTAAATGCCCCCATAGATCCTGAAATGCTCTCAAGCACCCCTAAATCCCCCCCAAACACCCCCACAGTCCCCTAAATCCACCCCAAACATCCCTCAAACA
>VWYE01027194.1:13358-23593 GCA_013398995.1 Alaudala cheleensis | reverse complement strand
GTTTTGGGGGCTGGTCCTTAAAGGGGGTGGCCGGGGACGGATCCCCAGGGAGATGCTGGCTTGCCACCCCCCCCCCCCCAACAAAGCCGCTGATGGAAGGGAGGGAATCTCCTCCCTTGGAATTTCCCCATCCGGGAAGGGTCTGACCCCGTCCCCCGGGATCCGTGTCCTCCCCGATCCCCCATGCCCGGTGTCCCCAATCCCCTCCGTGTCCTCCCGAGAGTGCCCTGGAGGTCGTGCCCTGGTGACAGTGACAGTGACGGGGAAACCCTGCCCTGCCCTGATTACTCACCGTGCTGCAGGAATCCAGAGTTCTTTCCCTTCCCTCCCCTCCCTTGTGTGCCTGAGCTGCTTCCCGGAGGGACTTTTCCCAATTTCCCAATTCTCCTCCTGGCCCAGAGGATCTTCTTCCACTACCTGAGGAAGTTTTTTTCCCCATTTCCCGGAGTTCTTTTCCCAGTCCACGGGGGTCTCCTCCTTTTCTACAGGGGTTTTTCCCGGTCCCCGGGGCTCTTTTCCCTTCTTCCTCCTCCTGAAAGGGTCTTTTCCCCATCCCAGAGTGTCTTTTCGTGATCCCGGGGCTATTTTCCCCATCCCAGAGTGTCTTTCCGTGATCCCGGGGCTCTTTTCCCCATCCCAAAGGGTCTTTTCCCGATCCCCGGCTCCCTTTCTCCAGTTTCCAGCCCCTCTCCCCATCCCGGGGACCGGGATTTGGTGTCGGGCTGGGGCTTTCATTATCCCATCAGGCTTCATCCCCTCCTTTCTTGCTGAATCCCAGGGACACCACAGCCAGCGCCACCGCCCAGGCGTCCCCTGTCCCGGTTGACACCGGGATAACTCCCGGAGCCGCGGGATCCCGTCCCGGAGCCGCCGGTGCCTGCTGAGAGCCGCGGGTGAGGTTTGGGAAGTCCCGGAGGAGTTTCCAGGGGCTGAGCCGCGGTACCCGGTGCCGGCTCATCCTCGGATCGCGGCGGGATTCCCGGGGATTTAAAGGGGTGATAAGGTTTCTGTGTGGGGCGTAGGGTTGTTTGTGTGAGGATTTTGGGGTGTTCGAGAAGGTTTTGAGGGGTTTTTGGAGGGATTTGAAAGGGGTCTGCGGGGGTGTTGTGGGGGGGGAGGTCTGTGTGAGGGGTTTATGGGGTTCTAAAGGGGTTTAAGGGGGCGTCTTGACGTGGGGTGATTTAGGGGGTGGATCTGTGGGGGTGTTCGGGGTCTGTGAGCAGTTGAAGGGATGTGGAGGTGTCTGTGGGGGTGTTTGGGAGGGATTGGAAGGAACTGAGCGAAACCGAAACCAGCACCGGCACTGGGCGGTTTCTAAGCCAGTCTGGGGGAAGTGACCTCAAAATGAGGTCAGGTTGTGACGGGTGGCAGTGCCTCGTCCTGTCTCTGAGTGTCCCATCCCCCCCAGCGCTGCCCGCGGTCGCTGTCCCTGACTGTCCCTGTCCCCAGTCAATGCCCCAGCAGGTAATCCCTGACTGTCACTGTCCTTGTCCCTGTCCCCAGGTGGTACCCTGGTGGCTGTCTCTGACTGTCCCTTTCCCTTTCCCTGACTGTCCCTGTCTCAGGGATGCCATGGTGGCACGCAGTGCCATGGTGACTGTCCCTGTCCCTGTCTCAGGGATGTCCTGGTGGCAGGCAGTGCCCATGGAGACTGTCCCTGTCTCAGGGATGTCCTGGTGGCAGGCAGTGCCCATGGTGACTGTCCCTGACTGTCCCTGTTCCCTTCCAGGAATGCCCCAGCAGCGGGCATTGCCCTCAGTGGCTGTTCCTGACTGTCCCTGTCTCCTTTTAGAGATACCCTAGCAGCAGGCAGTGCCTACACTGGCTGTCCCTGACTGTCCCTGTCCCCTTTCAGGGATGCCATGGTGGCAGGCAGTGCCCATGGTGGCTGTCCCTGACTGCCCCTGTCCCCTTCCCAGGGATGCCCCAGTGGTGGGCAGTGCCCATGATGACTGTCCCTGTCCCCTTGCAGGGATGCCCCAGCGGCGGGCAGTGCCCACGCTGACCACGCTGTGCCTGCAGAGCCTGGCCCAGCACATGCACAGCCTCTGGGCCAAGGACTACAGTGACAACTACCTGGACGAGTACGAGTTCCGCTTCCTCTTGGGCCCCTTCAACGACCTGGGTGAGCTGTGGGGTGGCACCGGGACCCCCGTGGGGGTGCTGCTGGGGGTGCCAGAGGTCACTGACCCCCCTCTGTTTGCCCCCAGCCGGTGACCTGGTGCAGGAGCTGCTGCAGCTGCTGGGGGAGAGCCGGCGGCTGACGCGTGCGGCGCTGCACCTGCTGCTGCAGCCACACCTGCGCCAGCTCAGCCTGCGGGCCTGCCCCACCCTCGTCAACAACGCCCTGGGGCACCTCATCGTGCGGCGCTGCCAGGTGGGCAGAGGGAGTGGGGGCGTGGGGGTTGGTGGGGCTGGGAGAGCGGGGCAGGGGTGCCACGGGCTGGGAGTGACATCTGTGGGGTTGGGGGTGCCCACCATCAGTGGGGCAGGGGGAGCGGAGCAGAGAGTGACAACACTCTGGGGGAGCAGGGCTGGGAGTGCCGTGGTCTGTGGGGCAGGGGGAGTGAGGCTGGGTGTGACCACCCTCTAAGGGGATGGGAGAGTGGGATGGGGGGTGCCCATCCTCTGTGAGGCTGGGGGTGCCCACCTTCCATGGGGCAGGGGGAATAGAGCTGGGGTGCCCACTATCCATGGGGCTGGGGATGCCCACAATCAGTGGGGCAGGGGCAGTGAGAGTGGTGCTTCCACCCTCTGTGGGGCTGATGGTGCCATGGTCCATTGGCTGAGGGATTGGGGCAGGGGGAGCTGTCAAGACATGCCCACCCTCTGTGGGACAGCTGGTGAGAGTGGCATCTGTGCCACCACTGAGGGTCTCCCTGCAGGGCCTGAGCGTGCTGGACCTGGGGGGCTGCGGGCGGCTCTCGCCCTCCGTGCTGGTGGACCTGGCCGAGGGGCTGCCACGCCTGACCCGCCTGGGGCTGGCCCACACCCAGGCCAACGTCCAGGTGCTCTCGGCCGTGGGCTCCTGCTGCCGCCAGCTGCGGGAGCTCGACGTGTCCGGCTGCAAGAAGGTGACACCGCGCGCCCTGAAGCACCTGGGCTACGACCCCCTGACACGGACCCCGGGCTGCCCCGTGCTCCGCACCCTGCTGGCCTGCGACCTGGAGCACACCTGGAATGAGAGCGCAATGGCTGCTGTGGCCTTCCTGCTGCTGGTCCTGCCGCGCCTGGAGGTGCTGGAACACAGCGCCCTGCCGGCTGCGCTCCGGCTGTTCAGCTCGTGGCAGCTGGACAGCACCGAGGACCCCGAGGGTTTCCCCTCGCTGATGGAGCTGGTGCGGGGCCGAGAGGTTGCACCCGAGGGACCCCTGGTCGTGCTGCCCCTGCAGCAGCTGGAGGTGGGGGAGGACGCCCTGGGCATCGTCCACGCCGTGTGTCCCCTGGCCAAGGAGGTCAGCGTGTGGCTGTGGGACAATCCCAGACACTCAGAGCTCCGGGATCTGCAGGGCTGGCAGTGCCTGTCCCGGCTAACGCTGGGCTGCTCTCAGTGGCAGAGCCAGGCGCTGGCAAAGGTTCTGACCCTGGCACAGAGCCTGGGCACCCGCCTGCACAGCCTGACCCTGCACGGCTTCAGCTTCGGGGACCCGCTCTCGCTGCCCACCCTTCTCGCCAGCTGCCCCAACCTGCAGAGCTTCACCGCCGAGCTGGAAGTGCCGCCGGAGCTCCACAGCCACGACGAGCCCCCCGAGGAGCCCTCCGCCCCGCCACCACACGGGAACATCGAGCTGCTGCCCCAGGGGCTGCCCCAGCTCCAGAGCTTCTCGCTGACTCTGTCCGGGCCCGTGCCGGCCGTGCACCGGCTGGTGCTGAGCTCCACGCTGGCCACGCTGCTGTGCAAGGCCCCGCAGCTGCAGACCCTGCGCCTGCTGGCCGTGCCCTTCCCGCTGGACTCGGTGCTGGAGCCGGCGCTGGCGGCGTCGGCGCTGCGGGAGCTGCGGGAGCTGTCGATGGCCGAGAGCCGCGTGAACCCGGGCGCCGTGTGGCAGCTGCTGTGCTCCGACGGGCCCCTGCAGCGCCTGGACCTGTCCCGCTGCCCCGACATCCACCGGCGCGACTACGACAGCTTCCTGCAGGCCGTCAGGAAGCAGCGGCTGGACCTGGACATCACCTGGCAGTAGCGGCGCGTGCGGCGCCGGGGTTTTTAATAAAAGCGTCACAGTCACACCTGCTCGGCGCCGCGTTGTCCCCCTGGCGGCACAGGGCGGGGACGGAGCGACGGGGCTGGGCTGTCCCCCCTTCCCGCCCCGCTGAGGGGTGACATCGCGGTGGCTCAATCCTGCTCCGTGAGCCCCGTCAGCCGCTCCGATGCCTCCCAGAGCTTCCGTGCCAGCGCGGCGTCGCGGGCGGCCGCCGAGGGCAGCGCCAGGCGGCAGCTGCTGTCGAAGTATTTCCCGGTGATGCCCGCGGCTTCCTCCGAGACGGCGCAGAAGATGGTGCTGGCAGCGCCCTGCTCGGCCGACTGCGGGTGAATGGGAGGGTGAGGAGGGGTCTGTCACCCCCCATCCTCCCCGCTGCCCCCGGGACGGGCAGGACCCGGCCCCGCTCACCTTCATGAAGGGGCGGAGGAGGACGAAGAGCGCCCGCACGGGCCAGCTGAAGTGGCGCATGATGCTGGTGCTCACCACGCCGGGGCTCAGCGCGTTGGCCGTCACCCCTGCCAGGCCGCACTGTCAGCAGGGTGGGGACCCCGGGACCCCAAATCCCTCAGGGAGCAGCCCCCAGCCTGACCTCAGCCCAGGGCTCAGCCACCTTTGGGGGATCCTAGGGGGTCTCTAACCCGTGTCACACCCCCCAGCTCTGCCGGCAGCCCCTGAGATCCGGCACAGGAGCGCAGGGAGTTGGGACAGGGGACGTCCCATGGCACGGCTGAGCCTGGCATGGCCCAGCACCCACCTGTGCCCTGCAGGCGCCGTGCCAGCTCGGCCGTGAAGAGCACATTCATCAGCTTCGTGCTGTTGTAGGCGGCGTCGAACCCGCCTGGGCTCCGCTGCCCCGTCAGGAACCCGCTGTCGGCCGTGCCCACGCTGTGCCGGAACGACGACACGTTGACCACCCGGGCGGGCGCCGAGGCCTTCAGGAGGTCTGTGCAGGGCACGGGGTGAGCGGGGAGGAATCCCCAGAACCCCCCCAACTCGCCCCAACCCCCGCACTCACCCAGGAGCAGGTTGGTGAGCAGGAACGGCCCCAGGTAGTTGATGGCGAAGGTTTGCTCCAACCCCTCCGAGGTGATGGCGAAGGGCAGCCCTGGAAAGGAGGGTGGGGAGTGCCATGGGCCATCGGGGCGGGGTGCAGGAGCCCTGCTGGTGCTGCCTGGCACCTACCGGTGACGCCGGCGTTGTTCACCAGCACGTCCAGCCGCGCCTCCTCCCGCAGCACGGCGCTGGCGAAGGCGCGCACCGAGGCCAGCGAGCCGGTGTCCAGCAGCCTCAGCACCACCGCCGGGTTCCCGGTGGCCGCCCGGATCTCCTCCACGGCCGCCTGGCCCCGCTCCCGGCTCCGGCACGCCAGGATGGTGCGGGCGTTGCGGCGCGCCAGGTCCATGGCCACGCACTTGCCGATGCCTGCGGAACACGGGGTGATCCCAGCCAGGTCACCCCGGCGAGGGGTCCCTGGGGATTTGGGCAGCCCCTGCCACAGCCAAAACCACCCAGCAGGAAATGATGGGCACCGGGGTGGGAATGGAGCCCAGCACTCTGTCCCTGGGCACACGTGGATGTCCCAGTCCCAGCCTGTGGGTCCCAACATCCTCACCAGTGCCAGCCCGACCGCGTGCTTGGCAGTGGGACACAGGTGGGAGCAGTGACCCCATCTCTGGTGTGACATGGTGGCCAGCGGCGTGGTGGCCTTGTCTGTCAGTCATTAACAGGGCCGAGATGGAGTCCAGCCTCAGAGGGTGGGCAGGGGGCACCAGGAGCACACTGTGGGTGCCCAGGGACCGGCCACCAGCTGCTTCTGCAGCCATTTGCACTCCCAAAGCAGGGACTGGGGTCCTGGGCTGGCAAAGGGACACCCATGTCCCCTGCGAGTCACCCCACAGCCATGACACCATCACCCATACACGTGTTCCCGCCGCCCATCCCTGCTCACCGCTGTTGGCTCCGGTGACAATCACTGTCTTGCCCGTCAGGTCGGTGGGACACTTGCGGGGCTCCCAGGGGCTTCTGCGCATGGCCCAGAGCAGCATGGCCAGGAACAGGAGCGGCAGGAGCCACCACGGGGGGCTCAGGGCCCCCGGCAGCTCCATGGCTGGGCGCGGGGTGGGGCTGGGGACAGAGGTCACAGCGGGACCTTTGGCCGGCTGGCAGCATGGCACGGCACGAGTCCCTCTGCTCCGTGAGCTGCTGGGAGCTGAGGAGGGACAGCAGAGTGTCTGGACAGGCAGGAGGGTGAGCCATGTGTCCCTTTTGCCACCCCACTGTCCCCTTTGCCACCTCACTGTCCCCTGTGCCACCCTGTCAGTAAATGACAGTTAATTTACTGCCGTTAATAAGCTCTCGGTGCTGTAGAACCACACGGGTAACTCTGCACTAACATTTTCAAGTCTGCCCAGCCTGGACTGAAAATGCTATTTTACAGCTCAGTGTTCCTTTGTGGTGTTGAGTGAGAAGGGAGGAATTGCACCAGCGCAAAAAATGGGGTCACCAATAGGACTGGTGGTTTTGGGGTCACCTGTCTTGTAGGGCCGCCAGAGTGGACCCTCGACCCACTGAATTAAGATCCGAGCGCGCGCGATGGTGAAAGCGCTCTCACGCTAATTAGGAGCTGAAAACCACGCCTACTCTGTCATCTACTAATGAGGAACCGAAACCCACGCCGAAGGCTTCACCTGGTGCTAAAAAGGCACTGAAAACCACGCCTGCTATCACGTCTCATGCTAATAACTGAAAGCCACGCTCACTCCTCATATGCTAATGAGGGACTCTTTAAATACAACTCCGGGAGTGACCGGGGGACATGAAGTTCCCCGTGTCGCACCAGTGTCCCCGGTGCCACCTCAGTGTCCCCGGTTCCACCACAGTGCCGCGCCGCTTCGGACCCCCTGCAACCCCGGGGCGGCAACAGGAGGGGCGATGTCCCCCGTGCCCCCCAAGGTCCTGCAGTGCGGGGACACTCCAGCGCTGGAGCACGATGCTATGGGAACAAGGACCTTCAGAAGCGGCCAGCGGGCGGGGACAGTCCCAGCGAGGGACCCCGAGCTGCGGCCGGAGCTCCCGGGAAGGCAGAGGAGGCTCCGGGCAGCCTCTGCCCGCCCCATCCCGCCGGAGCAGCCCCGACCCGGGGTCCCCGTTCTCCAGGACGGAGAATTCACGGGGCGAAGCCACCCCGTCACATCCCCCTTTATCCCTCCTTTGGGGACAAAGGGGCTGCGGGGACGAGCCACGTGTGGCTCCGGGCGCTGGTGGCACCATGAGTGTATTTCCTGCTGCTCCTGGCCCGGCTGCGGTGGCCGGGTGAGGAAAACTCATTTAAAGGCTTTTATTTCCTTCTGTTCTTTTCAGCAGCGCTGGCAAAGACCTCCGAGCTCCGGTGGCACTGCGAGGTGCCAGCCCCGGCGCCGGTGGGACACGGGGGTGCCGAGGAGCCCCCAAGGTCCGAGGGTCCCCCCGGAGCTGGGACAGCCCCGGGAGATGCCGCATTCCCAGCGGCTTTTCCAACTGCCCCTCTCATCCGTCGTACTCTGAGATCCGGCACTCCGGGTAGGCCAGGATGGGCTTGAGCTCCTTCTCCGCCCTCCTCACCGCCTCGTCCTCCTGCTCGTCGGCCCCGTGGCCGCCGTGTCCCGGCAGGGCGGGCCCGCGCCGCTCGCTGCCGCCCCAGCGCACGGTGACACCGGGCGCCAGCTGAGCCGAGGCCAGCCAGAGGTCACACAGCTGCGGCTCGGCCTTGGGGACCCGCACGGCTCCCGACACGACCTGCGTGGTCCCCGACGGGACTAAGCGGGACCGCGAGGCTCCCGACCGCGCCCACTCGGGCTCGGCGCTCACGTCCACCACTTTCACCTCGGGCGTCACCCAGCGAGTGGCATCGCGGCGGGCACCCAGCTTGGGCACCGCGGTGCCGCGGGAGGCTCTGCGCTGCTGGATCGATGCCTGGCTGGGGTGGCAGGAGGATGAAGGCGGTGGCACTTGGTCGCTGACCTTCGCCGTGTCATCGCGGGCCGCCTGCGGTGCCGNCGGCCGGGGCCGCGGGGGCTGGGAGGGTCTGCTGCCATTCCTGGGGGGCCGGGAGAGGGTGCCGCCTCTGCCGAGGTCCCGGGAGAGCTGGCGGCCTCTTTTGTGGGGCTGGGGAGCGATGGGCGGTTCCGGGCTGGGTGAGCCTGGCACGGGCTCGACCGTGACAGCGTCGAGAACCTGAGCGGGAGGAGCTGCGGCTGCTGCAGAGGGGGCCGGGCACGGCGGCTTGGCAGCGAGGTCCTGCCAGGAGGTAAAAAAGGGGCCCGGTGTGGGTGGGGGTGTCGGGGTCCCCCGTGGGGTGAGCCGGTGTTGGTGACACCGGGTGTCTCACGGCCCCGGAGCCGCTGGGGCTCAGCCCGAGGGGTCTCGGAGAGGGGCATGTCTCACCTGGTCCGGGGGCAGAGGGACAGCCAGGACGGGAGCAGCGTCGGGGACCTCGCCGGGACACATGGGCCGGCTTTCAGCCTCGACTCTAGCGGGGACAACCTCGGAAGGGACCTGGCGGGGGGACAGAGGGGACCCGGGTGGGTGACACCGAGAGTCCCCCTGCCCGGGCGGGTTCCGGGAGGATCGGGGAACGTCTCACCTCTTCCGAGGGCAGAAAGGGATCCTCGACGGGGACAGTGCCCGGCGTCCAGGAGTCCAAGGGGCACGTTTGGGGCTCCTCGTCCTCGCTCCAGACTCCGTCTCGTTCGGGATCCGGGTCCCCCTCGGGGTCCGGGTCCCCTTCGTCCCGCACCACGAAGCGCCACTCGGCGACAAACAGGATGGCGTCCCTCGCCCGCGACACCGCGAAGGGCACCCGCTGCAGAGGCAGAGCTGAGACCCCGCCCGCAACTCCCAGCTCCCCCCAGACCTCCCTAAATCACGGCAGGAGCGGGGTTCTCTCACCTGCCGTGCCACGACCGCCAGTGCGTGCTCGGTGAACACCCGCTCCAGGAGCTCGTCCAGGATGGGCCCGACGTCCAAGGGCTCCCTCGGCACGGAGTCCTCATCCGGGGACTGGCTGGGCTCGCTCGGGGTCTGGCGGGTGGTTCTGGACTTCTTGGACTGCGTTCGTGGCTTGTCCGGTTTCGTTTTGGCGGCGGCGCTGCGGGCTTTCCCTTTCTGCGCCGGTACAGAGACACCCACAGCTCCCGCTGCCCGGGCGGGACTGGCCCAGTGCGTCCCAGTATGGACCAGTACACCCACACACAGCCCAGCGTGGCCCCTGAGCTCATCCCAGTGCTTCTCAGTAAACCCCAATATAGCCCAGTACATCCCAGCCCACTCCAGCATGGCCCCCCAGTTTACCCCAGTATACTCCAATATACCCCAGTACATCCTAGCTCATCCCAGTAAATCCCAGCTAGTCCCAGTACATCCCAGCCCACTCCAGCATGGCCCCCAGCTTACCCCAGTATACTCTAATATACTCCAGTACATCCCAGCCCATCCCAGCATGGCCCCCCAGTTCATCCCAGTATAGCCCAATACATCCCAGCCCACTCCAGCCTGGCCCCCAGCTTACCCGAGTATACTCCAATATACCCCAGTACATCCTTGCTCATCCCAGTACATCCCAGCTCATCCCAGTAAACCCCAGCTCGTCCCAGTACATCCCACTACATCCCAGCCGACCCCAGCATGGCCCCCCAGCTCATCCCAGTATACCCCAGTACACTCCAATATACCCCAGTACATCCCAGTACACCCAACTCCCCACATCCCCCATCTCCTCCCAGCCAACACCGGCCCCCTTTGCCCCGCTTTGCCGCCTCCCGGTGCTCCCAGTCCCGCCCAGTTCCCCCAGTCCCACCTCGGCCATCCCGCCCCCTTTTGGCGTCCCGGGCTCCACGGCAACGTGACGCGATCACCGCGCGCCGCCCGCCTTTGCGTCATCACGCCGCGACGCGTCTCCATGGCGGCGGCAAGCACCGGGTGAGCGGGGAGGGGCAGAGGGGGAACCGGGGGGCACTGCGGGGACCGGGGGGCACTGAGGGGGAACGGGCATCGGGG
>VWYE01027192.1:0-11678 GCA_013398995.1 Alaudala cheleensis | reverse complement strand
CCCACTTGCACCCACCCCTGCAGAGCAGGACCTGCCCCGTGGCAGTGAGCAGGTCTCTCTGCCCAAGGCAGAAGTCATAGAACTCTGCTCCTGGCTGGGACAGGGGCTGCTTACCAAGGAAGCCCTTCGTGTCCCACAAAGAGGAGGGACTCTGGGCTCCAAACTCTGCCCAGGCTTGTGAAAGGCCACCCCAGCATCAGTACTAGCAAGATTCCTGCAGCCACTCANAGCAAGGTTCCTGTAGCCACTCAGTC
This sequence comes from Alaudala cheleensis, assembly GCA_013398995.1. Classification (NCBI taxonomy): domain Eukaryota; kingdom Metazoa; phylum Chordata; class Aves; order Passeriformes; family Alaudidae; genus Alaudala; species Alaudala cheleensis. Next base: position 11,424 of record VWYE01027192.1, on the reverse strand, counting down.
AAATAAGAGGAAACAAATGTCTCTTTCCCTGACACAGTCTCTGTGCACAGCTTTCTCCCCCTTCTCAGCTTTCTCTGATCCCACATCCCACCACTGACCAGGAGCCCCAGGGCTGCACAAAATGCTGGTGAGCCATGATGATGGAAGAGATACTGAAAAAAACCCAGGGGTGATGCTTTCAGAGAAGTAATGAATGAAAGATTGACCAATCTCCCATCCAATTGTATGTTTCCATTATTTAAATAATAGACTGCAATAAATGAGTAAAAATAAAGGTACGGAAAGAAATTAAGTCTCCCACAGCTGTTGGCTTTCCTCAGGCTCCATGGTCTATGTACTGCTGGACTAACTTCATTTGGGCAGAATATTAACTGCACTGACTTGTTGGAGACTGACCACAAGATCTCATCTGTGGTGAACAGTGACTAAAATCAGCTTGGCAGGAGCATCTTCAGCTGTCCAAGTGTGGAAGAAATATATATTCTCTGCTTCATGACTGTGTGGCAACAGCTGCTGGTGTGGATTGGTCAGCGTTGCTTCATGGATTACTCCTTGGAAGGAATTGTGTGCACAAGCACAATAGGATTGCTTCTATCTCCTCTAATTACTCCAATCAGACGATGGCCAGAACTCATTTCTCACAGTCCTCAATGCTGCAAGGATAGTAGTCAGCTAAAATAGTGTTTACTTCCTAAAAGTGAGTAATATGACACCTTTCTGGTTTTGCTTTGTCTCTCAATGCCTGCAAGGACTGGATTTTCTTCACTCAAACCATGTGATCCAGCAGTATGTCAAAAGCTGTAACGTCTTTCTCAGAACAGATGGCTCTGTCAAGCTCAGTCAGTATATTCTTGTCAAGCACAGCGCTCCAGGGATATGGGGCGTGAGGCTGCTTTTAGTGACTGCCAGCCCCCCAAAAGTGGTGCTGGTGGCAGTGCAGGGACAGACTTCCTTGTCCCTGGATCCTCATGGGGCCTCTCAGATCTCCCCATCCCCCTGTTCCACACATCCCCTGCATCTCCCATGTTTCCAGTGTATCCTAGAGGGTTCACCTCCAGGCACAAGAGGCAGCTTCATTCTTCATTCTTATTCAGACCTTGGCCTTTCTGCTGATGCTTCCAAGAAGGATGGTTAGTTATAATTAAGGCAGGGGATTTTGGGATATGGGAGCCTTGAGCAGGAATTGGACCAACATCGTCCACTGTGCAAAAGACACATAACAGCTGTCAAATGGTAGCAATTCCAGAGGCATGCTTATGCAGGGAAAGCCTGGATTCCATCTGGACAGACACCTGGAAAAGGTCTGTCATTTGGCATCAGCTTAGGAAATGTGATTTTGTAAAGCATGCATCTGCCTTTTTATGAGAAAGAAAAAGAATATTTGATAGAACTGTCTATGAAATGTTCTACAGCACATAGTTTTGTAAAATGCATTCCCAAACTGGAGTTCTAAAAGGCTACAGGAAATAAATAACACTGTACTAAATATCTATATTTTTAATGCAGCACCTGGAGAATTATCTTATTTATCTCCTTACCTGGTAATGGTAGTGGCTCTCTCCAAATGAAGAGAAACTGCAAAAGTGTGTGCCAAGGTGTTTCCATGGAGAATTTGGGGGCAGGAACCAGCCCTAATGAATATGAGATGGCAGAGGAGGATATTCTATGGAAAGCTTTGAAAACTGAGTGATAGGTGTGGCTGTGTGGGAGAGAAGGCTGGAGGAGCAAAGCAGAGGCAGTGGCTGTTGAAGCTGCAGCTGTCAGGGAACACTTGGATACTCATCTGAACCCTGTCATTCCTGTTTCTTAGGGTAAAATGAGTAAAACAGTAACTTGTATATGTACTAAGATGAAGCAGTGTAACCCAGGAAAGAAGAAACATTTCCAAATCACAGCCTGGGAAGAAAAAAAACGAGGTGGGAAACAGTGCCCGGGGAAGTGCATCCCACCTCCAGTCCCCTGTGCTGCCACCACACACAAGATGGTGGCTGGGGCTGAGTCTCCACCTCTCAGCACATTCTGCAGCCCCTCCTGGCCCAGCCCTGGCCCCAGAGCAGTGTGGAGCCAGCAGAGTTCCCCCTCTCAGCTGTCTATTTAAATGGACATTAGCAGACATCTGGAGGGTGGACAGAATGTGGCACCTTTGGTCTGTGCACACAGTGATACACAAGCCGGGTTGAAACCTCGACTGGCAGTGCTTTAATCTCAAGTCAATTAAAATGGATGGAAATATAAATAAATCCAGGGTTTGAAGGTTTTAAAATAAAAACTTTTCTTTTTGTTTTTTTCCCAAGGAAAGACCAAAAGCATGTTCTGAGCAGATGGATATCCTTCAACTTAAGGAGGCATCACAGCCAGTTTATTCCAGGCAGGAGTCACAGTGACTGTGGGGTGATGAAAAAGGAGATGGGATCTACTTGAAGCAGATCATGCTTCAAGTAGGTGCTCACTTACTGCTTAGAGTACTTATTTATTTAGAACACTATGAAGGCTATAGAGAATTGAAATACAAACCGAACCATATTTGAGGAAGGAGTCCTCTGCAGTTTAGATTGTTCTTAATGAGATTCTTCAGGTGAAGCACAGACTTTCTGTTCAGCAGATGCAGAGGCAGGGGCCACTGTTCTGGCAGCCATTATTTTGAGTAGGGGATTGCAGGAAAAAAGGAAGAGAAGGCCATCAACTACAGAAGAGAAACAGTCACTGACAAGAACCAGTGGCTGAAAAAATGTGGAAAATCTGAGGGGTAAAAAGGGCACAAAATGTGAGATGACAAGTGTGAGAAACATGAGGGGAATTGGTTGAGAAACATGAGTGGAAAAAAAAACCCAAACATGAGGGCAGAAAGGGTAGTAACCTGAGGGGAAATGACAATAAATGTGAGTGAAAATAGGAGACAAAAGTGAGGGGAGAAAAGGGCGGGAAATGTGAGGGGGAAATTGTGAAAAACATGAGTGAAAAAAATGGCAGGATATATGAATGGGAAGGGGTGGGAAATGTAAGAGGAAGAGTGTGAGGAAAGTGAGGTGAAAAGGGTGGTAAACATGAGTGAGAAATGGGCAGGAAACAGGATGGGAAAACTGTGAGAATTGTGACTGGTAAGAGGGGGAGATGTGAGGTGGGGAAAAGGACAGGAAATGTGAGGAGAAAAAAGGCCTTAAAATGAGGGGAAAGGGGCGGGAAAGTCCAGCCAGGTCCCTTGAAGGGGAAGCAAAACAAGCTGCAGAGTCAGCTACAAAATCCAGGCTCCCTGCAATGAGGTGTGCTGAAAGCCAACACACAATGCCATGGTGAGAATGCCAAGGAGTGAATGTACCTTGTGTGGGTGCTGCCAGCTCAGGTTGTGGGTTCTGCCCTTGCTGGTGCTCCAATTGGGACACAACTGTTCCAGAAGTCACTGCTGGCCTCTCACTGCTCCCCCTTAGCCCCAAATGACTTCCCTGGTGCCCTATGGCCCCCCAGCCCAAGATGGCACCCCCACACTATGTAGCTCCCCCTACATCCCATATGTGCTCTCAAGCCTCATATAGCCACCCCCAGCCCCACAGGGTCCAGTTTGTCTCCATGGGGTTTCCACATACACCCTGCCATGCTCCATAGCATCCTGACATGTGCACCAGCTCTGAATTCCTCATGGTCCTATCATGCAACCCTAGATCCCCTGACGTTTCCTCCCTCCTCAATCCCAAATGAACTCAAGCCCCATAAAGGCCACCCCAAGCTCCATAGGGTCTCCTTTGTCTCTATCATATGCCACCAACCCCATAGCATCCTGCTGACTCCATCATCTACCTCCATGCTCACAGGATATCCACCCTCAGGGAAATGAACAGGAGCAGGAGTTGCGTGAGTGACCACGACATGGACCCAGACCAGCAAGGAATCTGAACAGTTTACTCAAAAGAAACAAGCTGGTTTTATACATATTTTCAAGGCACAGTATTTCCTTACATGGTAATTCTCTCTCTACATGACCTATGCTGTGTTGCCGCATCAGCAACACACTTCCTAAATGTCCTTCTATGGGGTGATCAGGCGCTGTTCACCTGGCAGTCAGCTTTCAGCAGGCTCCTCTCCCATAGGAGTCTGTTGTATGACACCTCCTTCCCTCAGGGTCTGGTGGAGACAGCCTCTCTGCTTTGTGCTGCCATGTGCTTCTGCAGGCAGGTCCCACAGTCCACAGCTCAACTCCATCCCATCTCTTCCTACAGAGCTGGGATTTGGGCTGGGACCTGACTGGGATCAGCCCAGGACTGGGCTTGGACCCCAGGGCAGGATTAGGACCACAAGTGGTGCTAGACACAGGTTGAGCTCTGAGGGCAGGGTGAGCAGGTGAGTGGTGACCATGGCCAGGATAGGCTTCCTTCCTTGAGTACAGGGCCTGAATGCTGGTTGAGAGCAACTGCAAAGCTGCGCAACACAGCTGCTGGCTGCCTCCTGCTTCATGCCAGCTTTGGGGTGGCTGTGGGCAACATCTGCCTAATGGAGGTTGCCTTCCTGGTTCCCTCAGGATGGCCCAGAAGTTGCCCATTGTAAACCTGCTCCCACCTCTGTGGCACATCGGCCATCACACATCCATCAGCAGAATGACCTGAGGCAACCTGGCCATCTGCCTGGGGCCAAATCTGCTGAGCCCACCACAGGAGAAGCAGCTGGAACTGCAGGCCATACTGGACGAGAATGACAAGGTAATGGTGTCTTCAGCAGCCGGCTGCAACCTTGCTGGCCGAAGCCAACTTGGCTGCCCAGAGGTGCCTGTGCTTGGCAGCCTCCTCTCTCCAACAGAGGTTTGCAAGAGCTGCCTACAGCCACAGCCTTCTCTGCAGAGGAAAAGGCTCAGGAGAGATGGCAAGAGCTGCTTGGCACACTGTCAGCACCTGGGCTGAGGCCAGGACTTTTCTGTGTGTAGGTGTGTTGTAATAAATAAGCAGATGGGACTCAGTTTTCTCATGCAGAAAAGCCCGTTTTTTATTCGCAAAGCTCGTATTTATAGGAAATACCAGAAGGCACTGTGTTAAACCTAATTGGTCAGCAATACAGTGAAACTCAGTTCACTGATTGGTAAGGACTATTGTATATGTCTATCAAATTTTTGCTCTCTAGATATGTTTGCATATTTTCTTCACTGAATCTCATGGGACAGATTTCTTGTTTATGCAGGTGCAAACTTATTTTTCTCTCTAAGATTGGGTTGTTGTGATCATTCTTATAATTTTTCTTTATGGGAAGTTACAAGCTACTTCTAGCTTAGCTATAGTAGCAAGGCCTAATCCATATTTTATAAGGGCTTTCTTTCATAAAACCTCTACCTGTCTGCAACACAGGTGAAGGTGCTGGTGGAGTTTATGATTGGAAAATTGGATGATCTTCTGTGAGGAGAACGGCAGTGTGGAGGAACCACAAGCACCCCTAGACACATCCACTGATTGAGGAGCAGTGGAGGGTTGTCACAGCCTTGGAGTTGAGACCAGAAATCTCAACATCAAGAAGACAACTGGGCAAGGGCTTTTGCTTTCTTGACATGTGTTTGGAAGAGCCAAGTGTCCCTGCAGCCCAAGCAGACAAGGACCAAAAGGCAAGAACCTGTGTGGATGCATCCCTTTCTCTGCCAGAAATCCTCAGAGGAGATTTAGGTAGTGGTTTAGGGCAAATTTGGGAGGAAACCTCCGAATTGGGTTCCTCTGGGAAGCAAATCCAAACAGCCCCTCCCCCAATGGGTTCAGGAAAAAATCTTAGAGAAAAATGGATAAAACTATTTATTTAACAAACGAAGTACCCACAAGCATAAAAATTAATAATATGAAACAATAAAACCTGGCAAAATTGAGAAAGTCCTTGCCATAGGAGCTTGGCTTGCTCAGTCTCTTATCAGTCACTCTGGCGCTGGAAGATGCCGAGGTCCAGGCCCCAGTGGGCTGCAGGTGTAGGCTTCCGGTGCTCTTGTGGGTTTTCAGTCCAGAGCAGGTTTAAACAGTCCCAAGGAAAAGAAAAAAACAGTTCAGGGAATTTCTCTGCCTCAGCTAGCTAAAAACTAACTAAAAGCAAAGGAGATCTCTGTCCCATTGTCTGTGCTGCAGACAACACAGTCCAGGAGCAGAATGTGCAGGAATGAGTGCTGTTTCTGCAAACAAACTGCATGCTGCTTCTTTCCACGCTATGCTCTTGGAACCAGTCTTAAAGGGACAGGACATAATATCCAACATAAACAGAACAGATTATAATATCCAACATAGACAGAACAGATGATAATATCCAATGTAAACAGAACAGGGGATATAAGCATCACAAAGTCACCCTAGGACAGGAAGACACTGTAGAGGAACCCAAGGGGCAGGCATACGTCAGCTTCACAAACATGGGACAAAAATGGGGAATTTCTGATAAGGTCAAGCAGCTGCTGTGCCTCCTCCTGACAGCCTGTGTTTGAGACTTTGGGGTTCCTTCCTCACCTCTCAGTGACACATCCTAACAAAAACTGGACAGGTTGTTTCTTGAATGGCTGAGGAATGTGCTTAATCCAAGTACAAAATATCTACAAATTCAAGGTAGGGAGGACTAGCTGTCAACTGGAGAGGGCTTTTGCTTAGATTCTTCTTCATCACACCTTCCTCCAGTCTATTGTGGGGCAGGTGTCCTGGGCAAGATGCAGCTGATGCAAAGCAAGATCTTCTCTGCAGAGCTAAGGCAGCAATTCAGCAGTTGGTCACTGGTAGAACTCACATCCAGGAAGGCAAGGGTCAGGTTCTTGTTAATAATCCCTTGGTTTGGCTAAGAGTGAGTTGATAATGACTGAATGAATGAACAAATTATTGGCATCTGTAAATGTATATATATATATATATATAGTTAATTTCAAAACACTTTGGTTGCAATGGAAAGAAGGTATTTAGCCATTCCAGTTATTATTATCTATAGTCATATAGCAGTATGACAACATGAAAATATTACATAAGGAAATGTAAGAAAGAANCCGGTGCTCTTGTGGGTTTTCAGTCCAGAGCAGGTTTAAACAGTCCCAAGGAAAAGAAAAAAACAGTTCAGGGAATTTCTCTGCCTCAGCTAGCTAAAAACTAACTAAAAGCAAAGGAGATCTCTGTCCCATTGTCTGTGCTGCAGACAACACAGTCCAGGAGCAGAATGTGCAGGAATGAGTGCTGTTTCTGCAAACAAACTGCATGCTGCTTCTTTCCACGCTATGCTCTTGGAACCAGTCTTAAAGGGACAGGACATAATATCCAACATAAACAGAACAGATTATAATATCCAACATAGACAGAACAGATGATAATATCCAATGTAAACAGAACAGGGGATATAAGCATCACAAAGTCACCCTAGGACAGGAAGACACTGTAGAGGAACCCAAGGGGCAGGCATACGTCAGCTTCACAAACATGGGACAAAAATGGGGAATTTCTGATAAGGTCAAGCAGCTGCTGTGCCTCCTCCTGACAGCCTGTGTTTGAGACTTTGGGGTTCCTTCCTCACCTCTCAGTGACACATCCTAACAAAAACTGGACAGGTTGTTTCTTGAATGGCTGAGGAATGTGCTTAATCCAAGTACAAAATATCTACAAATTCAAGGTAGGGAGGACTAGCTGTCAACTGGAGAGGGCTTTTGCTTAGATTCTTCTTCATCACACCTTCCTCCAGTCTATTGTGGGGCAGGTGTCCTGGGCAAGATGCAGCTGATGCAAAGCAAGATCTTCTCTGCAGAGCTAAGGCAGCAATTCAGCAGTTGGTCACTGGTAGAACTCACATCCAGGAAGGCAAGGGTCAGGTTCTTGTTAATAATCCCTTGGTTTGGCTAAGAGTGAGTTGATAATGACTGAATGAATGAACAAATTATTGGCATCTGTAAATGTATATATATATATATATATAGTTAATTTCAAAACACTTTGGTTGCAATGGAAAGAAGGTATTTAGCCATTCCAGTTATTATTATCTATAGTCATATAGCAGTATGACAACATGAAAATATTACATAAGGAAATGTAAGAAAGAAAAAAAGAAAACATTAGGAGAGAGAGAAAAGAATAAAAAAACATATTACCTCTACTGGATCTTTTGATGGGACTTGACTGTTGCAGCTTAGATTTTCTGTCAAAATGATGGTCATCATCTGTCAGAGATGGGGGGAGATGTCGCAGCACAGCTGGTCTGCATCTGGGCAAAATAAATCTGGTCATAACAAATCAANCAGAGGAGATGGGGGAGACACTGTAGAGGAACCCAAGGGGCAGGCATACGTCAGCTTCACAAACATGGGACAAAAATGGGGAATTTCTGATAAGGTCAAGCAGCTGCTGTGCCTCCTCCTGACAGCCTGTGTTTGAGACTTTGGGGTTCCTTCCTCACCTCTCAGTGACACATCCTAACAAAAACTGGACAGGTTGTTTCTTGAATGGCTGAGGAATGTGCTTAATCCAAGTACAAAATATCTACAAATTCAAGGTAGGGAGGACTAGCTGTCAACTGGAGAGGGCTTTTGCTTAGATTCTTCTTCATCACACCTTCCTCCAGTCTATTGTGGGGCAGGTGTCCTGGGCAAGATGCAGCTGATGCAAAGCAAGATCTTCTCTGCAGAGCTAAGGCAGCAATTCAGCAGTTGGTCACTGGTAGAACTCACATCCAGGAAGGCAAGGGTCAGGTTCTTGTTAATAATCCCTTGGTTTGGCTAAGAGTGAGTTGATAATGACTGAATGAATGAACAAATTATTGGCATCTGTAAATGTATATATATATATATATAGTTAATTTCAAAACACTTTGGTTGCAATGGAAAGAAGGTATTTAGCCATTCCAGTTATTATTATCTATAGTCATATAGCAGTATGACAACATGAAAATATTACATAAGGAAATGTAAGAAAGAAAAAAAGAAAACATTAGGAGAGAGAGAAAAGAATAAAAAAACATATTACCTCTACTGGATCTTTTGATGGGACTTGACTGTTGCAGCTTAGATTTTCTGTCAAAATGATGGTCATCATCTGTCAGAGATGGGGGGAGATGTCGCAGCACAGCTGGTCTGCATCTGGGCAAAATAAATCTGGTCATAACAAATCAAATTTGGCTAACCTGGCTTGTTCTATAAACAAATCCCTAGGTGAACAATGGAACTCAGAGACCTCAGCCAACCCCATCCAAGCCCTGTATGCAAACACACCACTGGCCAGAGATCTGGGCAGTGCAGAGATCCCAACCAATCAGCTGTCCAAGCCCAGGAAATTCAAATATAAAAAGAAGCTCTAAACTGTTCGCTCATGACCCTCGGTGTGTACTGTGTTGTGTGCCTGTCTCCAACCCACCGCCCTCACATAATAGGGAGAAATCTATGAAATACTAAGTGCAGAGGGTTTAGGTCAGGCTCAGTGGGAATGCCCAGGTACCTGCCTGGAGAACTGGGAGCTGTCCCCAAGGAGCAACAAAACCAACATTTCTTGGGGTGCCAAAAAAGGGGTTTTTCCTCCAAAACCATCCCTTGATTCCCTACGTGGAGCACCCCAAAGGTGCAGTGGTAGCCCATGTGCACCAGGCAGTGCAGGGCCAGCTTGAGCACCATGGATCTCTTGAAGCACATGAAATTCTGGACGTTCTCCAGCAAGAAGAAGCATGACTGCTAATAGTCACAAGTAACTGCAGGGACAACAAGATGTTGCTGTGGCCAGGGACACTGGACAGGGGTCTCACCCCCAGAAAATCCCTTCTACACCCACCTGAGGAACGAGACCAGGGAACTCTTGAACTTAAAGTAGGTGCAGGAGTTGAAGCGGTTCATTCCCCTGAAGCCCTGGCACACTGAGCCACCACAGAGCAACTCCACATCACATTTTTGGGGCAGTTTCTGTCTCAAGGAATTGGTTTTCTTGCTGGCCATGATGAGTGTGGAGGCTACTAAGCCAGATAGTAACACAAGCATACTCCCCTGGAGACAGAGCAGCCCTTAGGCTCAAGCTCATTTTAATCCCCCTAAGGGAAAACCTTAGCAGAGAGTTCTCCTTGTCATGGTGAGCAAATGTGTTACCCCCAACAGGATTTGCAGCAACTATGTAGATCTTTTTTGCCCCATTTGCCCTTCCCCTTTGCTCCTCCCCTGAACCCCCAGTTGATTTGCCTTAGTTTTTTACCCCATCGTCTGCCTTTCCTATATAAACCCCTGTTCCCTCTGATTCTCCAGCTTTTCATCCCTGGATCTTCCAAGGAATAAAGCTGCTGAGGAACCCCAAACAAAGGCCCCGTCTCTTTTCTTTTCTAGGCTGCCCAAGAAGATTGACGCTCACAAAGGAGCTGAAATGCTGAAATCATCCACCGGTAAATGGACGCGCCTTTGCCACCAGGATGTATTTTCAGGATGCTTCCCAGGGAAGGTCACCATGCTCCAACCCACTGTGACAGACGAGCTTGAGGAGAGTGTTGCCCTCCTTGATGGACACCGTGGTGCTGGGGTTGTTAAGCCAGAATGCCTGCACTGCTGGCTCCCACATCTTGATGGCCTAGAGCGCCTCCAGGACTCCTGCAGGGCACAGCTGGACCGGGATGGCCGGGGTTGGGTGGGAATGGTCAGGGATGGGCACTGTGAATGGCCAGAAATGGCCACGGCTGGGTGGGAATGCCCAGTGCTGGGCAGAGGGAATGTCCAGTGGATTTGCTGGTCTGGAGGTTTGTAGCTTCCAGGCAGTGATAGGCCCTTTGCAGTAGCCATTACTCGCCCAAAGCTCCTCCCATAAGGGATACAGTCCTGGCCTTGCAAAGCACCCAGGCCTTGCACAAATGAGCAAAGGTTTTGAGTCACCAATCATGAGTCCAGTCTCTCACAATCACTATTCAAGGCTGTCTCTTGCCTCCAGAATTTCTGCTTTAGGCACCTCCAGATTTACCTCCAAACACCCATAAGAATCAAAAAAATAAACACATCAAAAGCTGTTCTTCCTCTTGGACCTGGCTTAGTTCCAGCATCCTGGGGATTGAAAGCTGGCACAGCAGGTGTGCCACAGACATTACCACAGTTTGGCTGGCATGCACCAATATGATTCTGTCTTCTACCATTATGGTCATGCCTAGGAAGAAAGGCCAGTGTTACTGACCAGGCCCCTAAAGGGAGGACAGTAAAGCAGGGACACCACTTTGGCTAGCAGCCCAGGGCAGCAGCTGCTCAAGCGCAGCCCACCAGGACTGTCTGTGCTGATGGGACTGTGGGACTGGTTGGGGGACACAGAATTCAATCTGAATGATCTCCAGGAAATAGAGTTGTCTTGAGTTTGGTGTAAGTGCGCCCCAGAGCTGGTCCGGGAAATCACCCATCCAGGACTTGGAAAACTTTTAGCAGCTGGAATAGACTGTGCAATGTGCACCCAGTTAACACCCTTCTAGAAATGAAGGGTTCGTTCTAGGAAATACTTTTGCTGGGGAAGAGGCACC
>VWYE01027188.1:0-56144 GCA_013398995.1 Alaudala cheleensis | reverse complement strand
GGGGGGGGTTAAGAAAAGTTTGATGCATAAGAGACCAGCTTGAGCTACAAAGAATGAGTCAGAGAGAGCAGTAAGATCATGTATTGATTGGATGGAATGAACACATTGGAATTAGTCCAGCCTGTAATATTTGCTACCTGTGAAGTGCAGCTGCGGAACTGGAGAAGGAGGGTAAGTGTGAAGCAGGGTGTTAACAGGAGTGCCCAGTGTTGTGTGGATCTTAAATATGGTAAAACAAGGAAGTAGAAAGGAGTACAGAATAATAACAAATCCTTTTCAATCCTAAATTTATCACCACTGAGAGGTTTCAGTAAAGAATCCCAGGATGGGTCAGGCTGGAAGGGACCACAGTGGGTCAGCTGCTCCCACCTCCCTGTTCAAGCAGGGCTATCCCAGGGCACAGGACTGTGTCCAGACTCGGGTATCTCCTGTGAGGGAGACTCCACAGCCTCTCTGGTCTCTGTTCAGGGCTCAGTCATTGCCCAGGAGAGAAGTTCTGCCTCATGTCAGTGGAAGTTCCTGGGGTCAGTCCCTGCCCATCCTCTGGTGCCACTCCTGGGCCCCCTGGAGCAGAGCCTGGGCCCTGCTCGGAGCCCTCCCTGCTCACAGGGACACCCAGGACTGAGGGCCCCTCTCAGCTGGGGCTCCTCTCGAGGCTGCACAGCCCCAGCTCCCTCAGCCTTTCCCTGGCAGAGATGCTCCAGGCCCTAAATCATCTCTGCAGCCTCTGCTGGCCCCAATGCAGGAGCTCTCAGTTAAGTTGTAATAATGGACAAACTTTTACTATCTTTTACTGGATTGGTAGACTCAATTGAATTTATCTTGCATTAAAATCAGCTGTCTTAACTTCTGGGGTTTTTTTCCAAATGCTGGAATTTGCATCTCACTTTACCAAAAGAAGATGGTGTGCATATGTCTCGTTAAATAGCTGGAAAGGACATTTAAATAAATGTATTTATCTAGTTCTGCTTTGTTCCTGTCCACTTGAGGAACTGTTGGTATATTTGAGCAGCAAAATGCCAACATTTAAATGGAGACTTGTGAGGCCTGGAACTAGGGAAGCAGCTCTGTTGAAACTTTACAGTTTGCAGTATTTTAGTTGCACTTCAAAAGGACAAGCCTGGGCTTTTTGTAGCAGCAATGATTTGTGAACTTTGAAATTCACAATAGTGAAGTGGGCATTCTAGCAAGCCCTTGGTGATCTTTAAAGTGCTTTGTCTAGACTATTTCTTTCTGGAAATTGAGGGTTCAGTGAAAAGTTAATTTTTTTTTTCCTTCTGAAATGGTTATAATGATTTCTGTCAGATTCAGCAAGGTTCAACCAGGATTTTTGGGGGGTCAGGATTACATTCTGGCTTCACCTTTAATGCGTTGACAGAGTGTCTAGTGGTGCTAAATCATGGGAGTGCAGTCCGTGGAGGATCAGCCCTGGAGAAGGGGAACAGTCAAGGAGAAGCAGAGAGGAGCTGTTCTGGACTGACCCCATCGCCCTGCGCCTCTGGGCTGGTGAGTGAGGAGAGGAGTGAAGCCAGGAACAAAGCAGTGAAGTTGAGGGAAGGAGCAGGAGCAAGGTGTTGCTTGAATCTCTTTGTCTGCGTTTCTCACTATCTAAATCTATTTTAATTTGCAAAAGTAATTCACTTTCCCTAAGTCAAGTCTGTTTCCTGCACGATGGTAATTGATAAGTGATCTACTTGCTTTTATCATGACCCACTACCCTTTTCCTCTTATTTTCTTCCCTGTCCTGTTGAAGAGCAGGAATGACAGAGGTTGGATGGGTGTCTGGCTGCCAGCTAAGGTCAATCCATCATAACCATCTTACCAGCCTATATTACTTTACAATTTTCTTTTTTTTCTAATATCTATTTGCTAAGCTCTGTAAAGTTCTAATAAAATAAAGGCAGTGGATTCTGTGGTTATCTCAAGAAGCCCTTAAAAATATTAGCAAGAGGCTACCCATGGAATATTGACAGAAATCGACTCCTAAATGAATTATCCTCCTCAACAGTTTAAAACAAACCAGTTTTAAAATTCAGGCACCTGCTAAATAAGCTGTTCAAATATTATAGTCTTTTGTTTCACCTGCACTTAATCACCTTTACATTCTCAAATTAGTTTTTGAAAGTCTGGAGTAGAAGTGAAAATATTTTCATGTAATGACACGTAAAAATGGCAGACAGCCCATCCAGGGAAAGAAAAGCCAGTCTTTTTAGTCTGACAAGAGTAACACCCCTCTCAACTCCATCCACGTTAAGCCCAAGGCTGTTCACAGGTTGGCAGCAGAAATTGAGACCAATGTTGCAAGGATGAAGGCCAGAGCCAGTGCCAAGCCTTGAAAATCCAGAGCACTTCTCAACAGGAGGATGAAGGTACCAAAGGGGAGCAATCCAGGGAAACATAGGCATGTTTACATTTAAACCTAATGTTCCCCTGGACTTTTCTGAATAGGTGTGTACCTGCAGATGGTGTGCAGTGTTTTTAAAGATCACAAACCTTCTTCCTCCTCTGCACATTCAAAGAACTGGCTTCATTTTTCATTCTGTTTCTTGTTTCTCAAGCACACTTCACACTTCAGGTCTTATTTCACCAAAAAGTAAACTTCAAAGCCACTCACACAAATATATAAAATGCTATATAACTTCCTTTTCTTTTGTGAAGTCCAGCACATGCTTTAACTGAATAAACAAAGAGCAATGCAAATTTTTTCTTGGCAAGGTGGTATTGTGAATCCAAGGCAAAAACATTGGGATTTTCCCTTTATTTCAGAAGAATACTCCTATTCCTTTTACTGAGGTGATAGATCCAGTGAATAATGGCAGAGATAAGCAACCAGGCAAGAACAGCAAGAAGCCAGCCTACAAAAAGGCAGGTGTTGAAAGGAAGCAAAATGAGAGAACTATAATTTCTATCAGGCTGGCAACCTGTCAGTAGTGGGGTTCCCTCCTTGGCCCTGTTTTCTTCCAAATCTTTGTAAATTACCTGGACACAGGCCTAGAAGGCGTACTAAGTAAGTTTTCAGATGATCCTAAATTGGCAACAGTTAGCACAATGTGTAAATGCATTGTTCTTTTGACATCCTATTTTGTTCTTCTGACTAGGAAGCATCCAATTCCTAAATGCTAGAATATTCTGGTAGGTCATTGATGTTGCCCATAAAATACAAAAATGCTGTGAAAATCCTGAACTAAGAAAATCCTGAGCCACAAGAACTGAGTTTCTGGTCACACAACTGGTGAAGACTTTTTGCAATGCTTGGGCTTTATGTCTGAGAAATCTCTTCACATGCCTAAAAGCACCCATGGTTTTAGCAGGTCTCAGTGGTTCATTATCACTCAGATATGCTGTGAAAATCAACCTGTTTAACTCTGACACATAGTGAACATCCTTACAGTGCAACATGTAATAAAACCTTGCATCTCAAAGTTCCACTTCAAAGCATGTTTCAGGTAAATGAAGATCCAAATTCCTGTAAGTGGCTTCAGTACCATCTAAAAAAGCAGGAAGCTGCCTAGATGTTTCATGATACAGATCAAGCAACACTACAGGTGCTTTAATAGAATGTAGATGCTCTCATACAGTCAAAACAAAAATAAGAGGAACTAAATTTTGCTAGTCTTTCACTTTACTAGTTCCCATAGAAGCTCTTATCAGGCTATGGATGTTCACAAGTTCAAAACCATTCTTATCTGGTAGCACTGTGGTCGCAAAGCTGGCACCCTCTTTTTCCATCCTGTACTCTGCCTTTGGATTTCTTCTGCAACTTCCATCTTAATTTTGCCTTCTGCAGAGCAGCCTGGAGCAATGTCTTATGTTGCAGAATCATGGAATGGTTTGTGTTGGAAGGGACCTTCAAGATCATCTTGTTCCATCCCTCTGCCACAAGCAGGGACACCTTCTATACTATCCCAGATTGCTCACAGCCACATCCAGCCTGGCTTTGGACACTGCTAGGGATCCAGGGGCTGTCACAGCTCCTCTGAGCAACCTGTGCCAAGGCCTCACCACCCTCACCACAAGTTCCTCCTGATATCTAACCTCAATCAACTCCCTTTCAGTTTAAAACCTTTCTCCCTTGTCTGGTCACTAACTTTCCCTCTCTAGCTTTCTTACAGACCTCCTTCAGGCACTGGAATCAGCTCTGAAATCTCCACACCCTCTCTTCTCCAGGCTGAGCAGCCCCAACTGTCTCAGCTTTTCCTTGTAGGAGAGATGCTCCAGTCTTCAGAGCATCTCTGTGACCTCCTCCAGACCCCTCCCAACAGGTCCCTGTCCTGTGCAGATCCCCAGAGCTGCATACAGGCTCATTTCCTAGCCATCTCCTTCTAAAGCTTTCTTCCTGGGAAATGGGTTGCCATTCTGCAGCTACCTCTTATTCATGGATGATTTTAAGAAAAAGAATGCAAATAGAGTGTGAGGAAGCTCTTGGACGACCTCATTTGAGCCACCAGCAAATGGTACTGTGGTTTCAGCAACCTTTAAGCCTCTTAGTAATATGAAAATGGTTGCTGCAGGAAGTGGAGGTAACTTCTACACATGGGCATTTCTCTTCTCTTCTCTCCTTGCCAGGGCTGAGGTGAGCCCTGCCTGCCTCATCCATGGCCTTCCAGCTGTATTGAGGCTGGATGGCACATCCATAGGTACAAAGTCAGAGGTGAGGCCTTGAGAGTGGAGCTAAAAGTTCTTCTAGTCTTGACAAATACCCACCTCTTATCTATATTCAGATTTTCCATTTGTAATATTTTCCATGTCAGTCAGCACAAGTTCTTTAACTTGCCATTTATTTCCACTTGGTGCTCTCTTTTTTTGCATGAGGAATCCTTACAAATGGGATAGGAAGTTGGAATGTGAGACCTCAGGCAAGGTTCTGACATGTATTTGTTCCTGCACTAAATGTTACATGATGCCCTCCCACCCCAGAGGATTGTCAAGGGATCCTACAGGAATCCTCAGAGGTGTTGTGGTTAACAAAGGAAGGAAGGAAGGTGCCTGTGGGTGCAAATAGCCCTGACACAGGGGAAAAAAGCTGCTGCTGCTTTTGTCAGAGCCCTGCCCCTGCAGCCACCATCAGTGTGTCCAGCCATGGGGCAGCCCAGCTGCCTGGCTGCTGTGGTGATACACGAGACAGCTTCTACTGCACCACCTCCCCTTCCCCTCTGTGAATGAGAAGGGCTGGGAGTCCTGGAGACCTGCCTGATCAGGAGGGCTGTGAGGTTCACCCTTTTGGGTTTGAGAACATCAGAACCTCAGAGGGTGTGGGCAGCATTGCTGGGCACTGCAGTCACTGAAGTTTCTGCACCCTAAAAACTCCGGACACAGTAGATCCCGAGCCTTTAGAGAGTTTTCAGTTAGTGCCAGCAGGAACTTCTGAATAGAAATAATTGGCTACTAAAGACTTGATTTGAATGACTGTGGGCTTTGAGATTGATATCTCTGAGAAGACTGTTCTATTTTTTAGGTTTACCTTTCATGGCTGGAAAATAGCTGAAATGGGGTGCTTGCAAGAAAAAGGGATTTGTTAGATAAGTTTTTATGCAACTTATAAGAAAAATGGCAATTCTGCTGGACTTCAAGGAATCATGCATGACCAGGCCTTTAAACCTTCCCATTTCCCTTTAGAAACATTTCAATCAGTTATTGAGATGTTTGATATTTAACATGGGCTTGTGAGAATGTGTCACTGCTGCTGTATCAGTCACTCTTGCATAATGCCCTCCCTTTGTAGCTTTCTGCATGCAGTGTTCTGTGTCCTCAGCACCTGATCCTGAACAGCAATTTCACACAGAAGGACAGTGTGTGCAAACATCACTGATGGCCAAACAGCTGCTTGTGCTGCCTGAAAGCTGCTGAGCTCAAGTGAAACCTTTCTTGTAACGATAAAAATGATCCCTGAAAAATGCCAGCACGGGGAAGGTCTTTGGTAACAGAAAATAGCACAGTTTGGCCCAGAAAACACAACCCAAAGTCTGTAATTGTACTTAAGGGCAATTTATTCAAGACTCCTTTTGACTGTCTCACAATCCCAGAGGGAACATCCAAGGTGCAACAGCTAAAAGCCCCAAACTACCTTACAACTCTTCCTCTCTCAAAGAGCCTCTTCCCAGGAACTCAGGGAGGGAGCTTTCCACGTTGTAAGTTTGAGCCTCACTGCATTCTTCTCAGCATTCTGTTTGCATCAAAATTAATTATTTGCATAAATCATAAACCACCCACGCAGCTCTTGAGATGCAGAGCATGAGCCCTTATTTCAGCTGCACCAGAGTAAAGCAGGGATAGCCTTAGGGCAGTTGACTCTGAAAATTCCTGGCATCAGTGGGACCTTCAGGACCTTCACAGCAGCTCCATCTCCAATATTTCTTGCCACTAATGGAACACCCATCACCCTTATCTGAGTGCTTTCTTGCAAGCTATCAGAGCCAGGCAGGCTTTAACTGATTGAAACAGAAAAACTCTAGGAAAAAATAGGGGACTTTATTTATTGTAGAATTACAATTTATATATCTTTTCATTCTTTAATATGCAAATAATATTAGTTCAAAGTTATGCAATTATGCAATCAAAAATAAACGCGTAAATTACAGTTTAGGTCAACTGGGCAAGGGTGGACCAGAATTCAGTAGTTTAGCTTTTTAAGTCCATATTCAAACCAGGACAGCATGGAATAAGAACAAAAACAAACTGCTATGATGTTTCCTGCAAGAATATGATTTTTCCTGCAGTATTAGAACTTCCAGGTAATCTATCCAAAATTTCAGGAACCTATTTTTACAGGAAATATGCCTGAACTATCAATGCTTCCAGTGGGATTTCACAGCCATGCAGACCTTATCTTAATGCATCATAAAATCTTTAAGATCAAGGCCTTTTGAACATTGTGCATAAAATACTGCATTACTTTTTGGCAGAAGGCAGATGATCATTAATTTCAACCCAGCACCACATCCTTGTTGTTAGTGTCATTTATGATGTACATTTAGATTGATCTGCTCAGACTCAAGAAGATCTTCAAGTATTTGAAATAAGTTTGTCAGAGGAAATCTTGAAGGTACAACATCTATTACTCTTGAATTTGAAGTATTTTTCTATGCCCCTTCTAGAAAAACACATAAGGGAAAAGGTGGTTAATTGTCAGATGGGAAGGCCTCCACCCTCCTGAAAATACAGAAGTTATTATCCAGGGATGGTAAGTTTGCATCTGCCAGCTCATACAGATTGCTTCAAAGGGGGGAAAAAGGTGGGAGGGGAAAGAAAATACTTTTAAAATACTATTCTCAATGACTTTTTTTCTGCTTGTTCAGCTTTAGTCAATTCCTCAGTTTATACTCAAAAGCTGAAAACTTAAAGTGAAACAATGGCCTCTATCCATGGAGATTTATATCCATAAATGTGCTTATTTTGGATATGAATGATATGAATTTATTCTCCATAGTGAAGAGTTCAAAACCATGAAGTAAACAAAGGTTTTCCCCTTCCTACTCTGCCCAATGCAGGAATAACAACCTGCTATTATCTATTTCAGGCAGGGAAAATGCTGGAGTATTTTGGTCTAAACCAGAGGATTTCCTTTAACTGGGAGCTATAGCAGAGCTTTAGGTGCTGGGACAGAGCAGGTTTATCTGCAGAACTCAAGAAATCAAACAGGTCAGTGTTATGTAACTCATACTTCTGAAAAAAGGACAAGATAAGCACTTCAAATTTCCATCAGCTGAAACAGAATAGAAATTCTGATCCCTTTTATGGTGAAGTAGAGACATCTAGTGACTATTTTGTGATTCAAATGCAAAGGATTAATGTAGGAAGGAGAAAAACTTCTTCCAAATGATTTAGTATCCTTCTAACAATAGGTCCATCTTTATATATAAAATAAATTTAGTCTGGCTTTGCATTACTGACACTGAAGACAATTTAGTGCCTAAGTACTAACACAAATCCCTTCCTCATGTTAACTTCGTTAAGAATCTTCCTCAGAACAAGTTGGATGCAATTGCAAGCACAAAATATCTTTTTCTATTGAACCATCACCTGCCTGCTAAGGGAAGGGGAAGATGCTGGAATTAGAAGGGGAAGGATGTTGGAACTGGAAGTGGGCTGGAATTAGATTGTCTTTAAGGGCTCCTCCCACCGAGATCATCCTGGGATTGATTCCACGTTGCTTTGGACAGAGGAGTTTTAACCCTGTAATCTTCTGCTCACCCACCTAGGTGCCTGAATCTCAGCTATTTAGAAACTTCTGCTTTCCAGCTGGTACCTCCACAGTCTTCCCACCTCCTCCTGAAAAAGTACTGCAACACTTTGGGGCACTGTGGGGTTTATTCAAAAGAGACAGGGCCCCTGAGAGATGTTTGAAGTGTGATTTATTGTCTCAGTCTCATGAAGGGTGAGAACATCTTCACCACATAAGTTAGAGGTCAATTGTCCCTGGTCAGTGGTCACAAGACCACAGGTTACAGGGGTTTTAGAGGTTTATCAGCCAATAATCTACTGCCACACNTTCCATCAGCTGAAACAGAATAGAAATTCTGATCCCTTTTATGGTGAAGTAGAGACATCTAGTGACTATTTTGTGATTCAAATGCAAAGGATTAATGTAGGAAGGAGAAAAACTTCTTCCAAATGATTTAGTATCCTTCTAACAATAGGTCCATCTTTATATATAAAATAAATTTAGTCTGCCTTTGCATTACTGACACTGAAGACAATTTAGTGCCTAAGTACTAACAAAAATCCCTTCCTCATGTTAACTTCGTTAAGAATCTTCCTCAGAATAAGTTGGATGCAATTGCAAGCACAAAATATCTTTTTCTACTGAACCATCACCTGCCTGCTAAGGGAAGGGGAAGATGCTGGAATTAGAAGGGGAAGGATGTTGGAACTGGAAGTGGGCTGGAATTAGATTGTCTTTAAGGGCTCCTCCCACCGAGATCATCCTGGGATTGATTCCACCTTGCTTTGGACAGAGGAGTTTTAACCCTGTAATCTTCTGCTCACCCACCTAGGTGCCTGAATCTCAGCTATTTAGAAACTTCTGCTTTCCAGCTGGTACCTCCACAGTCTTCCCACCTCCTCCTGAAAAAGTACTGCAACACTTTGGGGCACTGTGGGGTTTATTCAAAAGAGACAGGGCCCCTGAGAGATGTTTGAAGTGTGATTTATTGTCTCAGTCTCATGAAGGGTGAGAACATCTTCACCACATAAGTTAGAGGTCAATTGTCCCTGGTCAGTGGTCACAAGACCACAGGTTACAGGGGTTTTAGAGGTTTATCAGCCAATAATCTACTGCCACACATTTTGTTTTAATTTTCACACCAATATCTAATTAAACTGTATGACACGTCCTGCCGCAGTGCGGGCTTTCTTATCCAGTCATATAGTGACACACAAACTACTTGCTACACCTCAAAACTTTTTATTATTTCTGTAACTACTTCCATATCCAAATGTTAAAACCTTAACACTTTCCACTACCTAGCTTAATACATTTCTGTCTAAACTACAAACCCACATTTTTGCTTATGATCTCTAGATTTGGAAGCTTCTTCCAAGGTCTCAGGTCAAACCCTGTATTCATTTTTTGTATTTGGGCCTGCACACACAAGATTTTGATAATTTTCTGTGTCTGGAATTCCCACAGGATACTTCACATTTTGTCATTATGTTTCAGCAGCCAAAGAGCACATTCTTCCAGAGTATGGGAGAGTATCACTTTCTCTCTTTGTTGTCCTTTCCATGAAAGAAGATGACAATTGTGGTTCTTCTCAACTCTGCTGAGACCCCCCTGCAGGGCTGCACCCAGCCCTGGGCCCAGCACAGCAAGGACAGGGAGCTGCTGGAGCCAGGCCACAGCAGGGACACCAAGGCCATCAGAGGGATGGAGCAGCTCTGCTGGGAGGAAAGGCTGAGGGAATTGGGATTGTTCAGCCTGGAGAAGAGAAGGCTTTGGGGTGACCTCATTGTGGCTTTGCAGTGCCTGAAGGGAGCCCACAGGAAAGATGGAGAGAGACTCTTGACAAGGGCCTGGAGTGACAGGACAAGGGGCAATGGCCTCACATTGACAGAGAGGAGGTTTAGATGGGATATGAAGAAGAAATTGTTGCCTGTGAGGGTGCTGAGGCCCTGGCACAGGGTGCCCAGAGAGGCTGTGGCTGCCCCATCCCTCAAGGCCAGGTTGGATGGGGTTTGGAGCAGCCTGGTCTGGGGGAATGTCCCTGCCCATGGCAGAGGGGTTGGAATTACACAGTCTTTTTAAAATTTATTCTAATCCAAACCATTCTATGATTAATGCAGAACCTTTTAGTTGCCAGGATTGTGTAGGCCCGTTCTCAAAACACCTCAGTGATATGACCTGAAAATGTCAAAGTGTTCATCCTTCTTCTGTGGCTGTTCCCAAGAGGCCAAAACACTGCACACCTTGACTTACCACCATGACAACTCCAAAGAACCACATTTTCTGCCTTTATTGAGAAAAATTGAAAATCAACATGCAAATGAAGCATAGTTCAGACTCGGCCCTGGTTTAATTCTGAGCTCAATAGTGCCCCAGGGATATGAGGATTAGCATGTGGTGTAGAGCTGGTTGAAGAGCAGAAATTCCTCTGTGAGAAGAATTCAAAGTTTTGGTATCATTCTAAGTTACCAGAAACCCCAAAAATTTAGAAAAAAAACCCCCAAAATTTAGAAATTTCTATAGGGAGGAAAATTCAACAAAAAAAGAGGAAGTGGGCCTTATAAAAACATTTTAAAACCCAACTTTTAAAAATAATTTTCTTCTGTATGAAATATTTTTAAAAAATTAGAAACCAGAAAAACATTATTTCAAGAACATTTAAATTAGTTTTTTCAGCCATATCAGATATTCTTTCTGTTCCTCCCCATATCATTGCTTTCTGGTTTCAACCCTGAATTATGGATGTTTAGGAGGAAGTGATCTGAAAATCACAAACCAAAGCAATCTAATAATCACAAAATGAGCAATCTAATAATAATGAACTGAGCTGACTATTGAAACATGTTTTCATGTCCAGTTGGTTTGAGGAGAATACGAACACACTCAGCACGTTGCCAGCTTAGGTTCTAAATGAAAACTGTGTGTGGGCTGAAAGCAGCAGTTTATGAGAAAATTGATCAAAATCTCAGTTTTTAATGGAACATACACCAAGAGAAGGAGTAAGAATTAAGAATTATTTATCAAAAGCTACAAGGTGAGAATTGACATTTGGAAAAAAAGGTTCTGGTTTCCTTCCGTTTTGCATCTAAACACCTCTTTTGACCAAATGTGGTGTGATGGATGAGGTCAGAAATAGGGGCTGTGTTTTCTTCAGTGAGTCCATTTTGATGGCAGACCTGAGACCTGAAAGCAGCTTTTCAAAATGGCAAGTGAGGTGGTCTACGCCGAGGTGTCACCCAAGGAAAGAGTGAATTTTATTTCAGAAGCTTCAGATACAGGTAAAAAAATGTTTATCTTAATATTACTTATTTTCCTCTGCTCATTGACACATGCTTAACGCTTTTACTCTTTCTTAAATCATTCACAAGCAGTTGGAAGTCATGTGGAAAGCCTTTTATAATTATTAATGCCCAACTCTGGTTATTATATACATCTATTGGCATAGCAAATTCATGTTTATTGATAGAATGAATGCTGAATTCTAGCAGAAGTGAAGACTGACCTTTAAAATCCCATTCTGGCTTTCAGTAAGATGGCTGAAATAGGATCTGTCTTAAAAACATTAATGTTCAGACATTGAAGATCTTTATACAGATTATTGGAAACTCATTGACAGTTGAAGTTCATTGAAAGGACCTCTCTCTCCTGAAGTCAACTTACATTTTGTATTTTAATTTGATTCAGTTTCTTAGACACCAGAAATATTTTTAAGTGATTGGTCTGTTTCTATTTTCTTTTTTCCTTCTCTTTCTTTTTTCCCTCTTTCTCTCTCTCTTTTTCTGTCTTTGTCCTTCTTTCTTTCTCTTCTAAAAGTTCTGTGTTGAGAAAAATACAAGGCAAGATTTAATAAAACTTTCTATAATTTTGAAAACTATTAGTACTGCAATTTGTGTGCAAAATGCAACTGATGCCTTTAACTATAAAACTCCATTGCTTAAAAAATTATTTTCAAATAATAATGTGCAAAATATAGCCATTCATGGATTTTGTTTTGAAACAAAGGTATCAAGTTTTACTTTTCCAATTCTGATCAAAAAATAGATTGTAAGGCAACTGAGTGTGGAAAATTTATTTTAAATTATAATATACTGAGGTTCCAATAGGAAAGAAAAATATGTCCTGAGTATGCCAGTAAAGCAATATTTATTCTTAAAAATTAGATATGCATATTCACTCATTGGAACAGAGTATGAAAAGGACTTGTAAAGGTATGAAATCTTTATCTTTCATTGTGAACTCAGTTTGCCCCTAAATTATGTGATCAGTTCTCTGCAGAAGAGCTGCACTGACAGGACAATCCTTGGAACTCCAGTGTAGAACTGCCCCCTGAGGATTTATTGGAGATGCCCCCTCATGCCCAGTACAACTCATTGTGAAAATGTCTCAAACTTGGAGAGCCTAAAAGTCTGTTCCATCTATTTTTATTTTCTTCCTCATCCTGTCCCTTAAATTTCTAGTTATATGTTATAGTTTTAAGTGCTTTCACATAGTTTTTAATTCACTTCAGTGAATCATGCTTAGAAATTGCTGTATACGTTATTCTGAGAGCTCCCTAAGCCAAGATCATACCTCTGAAATTTGCCAATATAAGGTGCTTGGAAATTTAGAATCTAAAAAATTCTAATGGCCAATTATGAGGCTAATTAAGTAACCAAATTTCACACACAAAACTCTTTTCTTGTGTTTTAGAGTATTGCCAGCATGGTGTTTGGCCTGTCATAATATTTTTTGTTAAATATTTTCAATTGCAATACCTATATTCTTGTCATTTCTGTGAATCTTGCATCCCCGTTGGTATCCCAATAAATGCTTTACTCAAACAGCATCCTAAAACAAGGACTTCCACAGGCTGATTGTAAACTCTTGTACAAAGAAATACCTTAAATCAGTCTTGAATTTGGCATCTATTAATAGCACCAGTGTGTTCTAGTGAGATATAGCAGAAAAAAAATCACCTATCTATAGAATTAATATTTTTTCATGTTCTTATAGACATAAAATCATCTCTATACATTCTTACAATCTTCATCTTCTATTTCTTTGTGTGTTCTTTCACTTTTGTACTTGAGAGCTCAAGTGCAGGAAACTGAGCCCTCACTTTCTGCCAGATACTCTTAAATTGTTCTGACCACTCAGCTGTTGCCTGTGAAAGATTTTTAGTTCTGAAAATGGGTTGAATTAGATATTTTTTGTAAATCTAAGGTTGATCTCAGCAGCTCTGGCACCTTTAAGAGGTTGCTTTCCTTCAGGCAAAAAAAAAAAAACCATCTTATTTCTTACACTATCAGTGAGCAAATTTTTTGAAAGTAGCTCCTGGGGAATGAAGCAAAACATGCAAAGCAGGCAACCCTGGAGGCTGTGGTGTGTTGCAGTTGATATAAAAATACAGCTCCTTCCTTCCTTCCTTCTGCTACCACACCTACCAAAACCTGCTGGGGTCAGTGACACATGCCACACCTTTGGGGAAGCCCACCCTGACAACACTTTTTATGCTCTCTGTTGGTTGCAAAATTCTTGCAGGATGAAGATGATATAACAGGATGAAGATAAATAAGTACAGGATGAAGTACTTTTTATAATGGTTGTGACCATGAGTGTCACAGCCCTGCTTGTGGTTTATTGAGAAGTAAACAGAAAAAAAAATTATTTAGCCAAGAAAAGCTGCCAGTGATTAACTTCTGCTTAAAGATTGACAGAATATATAAATGTGTGTGGAAAATACGGAATGACAAGGAAAAAACAGAATTCATAATAGAGTAGTTCAATGTATGGTAATTGAGAGTCATCTAGAAGGATTTGTAAAATTGTCTAAAATGTAATAAATGTAATTAATTAATTGGAATATTGCACTGAAGATCCATTGTTGCAGAACCCTTCTAGTGCTCTCAGCCCTTTTTGTCCCTCCAGGTGATCCAGTCATATATGCTAGGGTGAATACGAAATGGAGATCTGACAGACCTGACAGCACACCCAAAATGACATGTTCAGGTATGGCAGCCCCACAGGACACTTCATGTTTTCTCATTACATTTCAGCAGCCAAACATGGTATTTTTCCAGAGTATGGGGGAGAGTCACTTTCTCTCTTTGCTGCAGGTGATTTCAATCCATTTTTCCCTGCTCTCCAATCCTGAAGGATGCTCAGAACATGCTTAAAATTCATTTGCAGTGGAGGCACCTGAAAACTCTTCTGTGCATTTTAGCAACAATTCCCATGTATTGCTTTTCACTTCCAAATGAATTCTTGCTGAATGAACAGGCCAACAATAGTATTTAAAGCAAAACTGAGTAACTTTTGGAAAGTAATGGCCAAAAAGCAAAAATTCTGAACAGCTTTTTGACAATTGCAGAAAAATTGTGTCTATCTTTTCTCAAGGCAAAATTTTAAGACACTTTAAACTGTTTCAAACTCCGTAACCAGCCCTGAAAGAAAATTTTGTTCTGCAAAGTGAAATAATATATTGGATATCAATTTTGACTCTTGTGTATGAGGTGAAAATGAAGAAGAGAATATTGCATTCACGTGACACATAAGAGCAATTAATATATGTATGGAAAAAATGTTAGCTGTGGGAAATGCTTGTGCAAACAAGCATTTCCACTGGGGTTTAATCTGGCCTCACAACAAGGAAAAAGAAAATGAAAGCTTCAGATGTTTTTTCTGACTAGAAGTGGCAGTCAGGCAGACAAAGGAGTGGGCCAGGTGGAGACTGTTACCAAGACAAAACTAATTTACTGGCTTCATTGAAATGCCCTATGATTTTATCCCAGTGAATCCAGGCTTGGAATGCAGCATGGGAAGTGTTGTCAGTAATGCAGTTTTGATATAGGGTCATTGACCTGTCTGCTTTTTGGGTCCCTTTTACATCCCAGTCATCAATTCCTCCCTTCCTTTCTCTGATTCTGGCTACACTATCCAAGTTTTTAGAAGTTTGTACAAGGAATATCAAAATCCATATATGCTCTACATATTGATAAATGCTACTGAGAGAGCCTTTCACATTCCTAATTAGAACCTCTTTAAAACCACAGAAGCTGAATGTTTGTTCTTGTTTATACTGGGGAGCAGTTTAAATGGAAAGTATTAAGGAATGAGGATCAAATGAACACAGGGATCCTAGTCAGGATTAAAGGTGGAGGAGAAAAATGATGGAGGCAGGGATTTAAAGACCAATTAAACAAGTGTGTCTTTGTTGTGCTTAAAAATTATGGTAATCTGGGAAGAGTCTCTAGAATTTCGAATTACCTAAAAAATCTTTTTTTAAAGCCTGAATTGGACCTTCAAGCTTTCCTTGTGGATCTTCAGTTGTGTAACCTCAAACAACTAACAGAGGACAGCACAACCACTGCAAGCCATTTTCCAAGGAAAAGGCAGGGCATATTCCAGAGTGGGAAGCACTCGCAGTGCTGTGTGTGCACGTGGCAAAACGCTGGCACAGCAGTGTTGGCAAAGCTGTGCACTGCCACTAAAGGCAAGAGGTCATATTTTTAGGTTTCTTCTCAATGGCTGTGATGATAAAATTTAGGACTGGCCAGGAAAAGTTTTCTTCTGACCCTGAAAGTGTGATTCTAATAGTTACACACTGGTTTGTATACGTATAAACTATACTGATATACAGGTGCAGTGTCTATAGCAGGAGGGACAATGATTTTTCATACTCCCTGTGAAAAAGGAGGTTCACTTTCTTGTAAAATTTAAAAAAGTTTAATAAAAAGACCATAAGAGACAGATAAAGCAAAGTGATTGGCATTCAGCCAAAAGCACACCAAATAACCCAAAAGCACCTCTTTAAATACCTCAGCTTGTTGAATATTCATACATTTCAAGCATGATTCAAACATTCCTTTTACATGTTCCCCCTTCGATCTTAAACCACTCCCCAATCTGCTCCCATTCCATCTTGTAACTTTATTTCTTCTGGTGGTGCAATTCTGCTGCTTCTCTGATAATTGGGGGTCTATAAATCCTTCTCCTGGGGGTCTGGTTTCTCTCATTGTTATCTTTGTTCAGATAGGATAATCCACAAATGTGAGAGATCTCCGGATTATCTTTACTCTTTTCTGTGTTATATAACAAAAGCAGTCTTTCATACCATGCTATAGGTCAAAAATTTTTTTTTATCACACTATTATTTCTAAGTTTCTCTAATAACAGAAAGAAAAGAATCTGTATTAATACAGCAAAATTTTCTAACATTATACACATAGCATTCACTTTAATATTTGCAAAAAGCCAATTTTGTAATATGCATTTATAACACTCCTATAACTCAGAACAAAAGTTGCCTTGCTGGTGACAGCCGTGTCCCTTGTCCCTTTGGCAGTGACCTGCTTGGAGAACTCCCCCTGGTGTTACGTTGTCTCTGCCCTGCTCTTCTGCGCCGTGGTTCTGCTCCTGACCGTCGTCCTGCTGGCGGTGAGATGTTACAGCCGCTGACCCCGGGCCGCACAGGGTAAGCCCTTCCCAGCCCTGCTGGATTTCCACACAATACCTTGGCATTCGGCACAGGAGGCGCAAGGAAGCTCCCAAAGCAAAGGCTGGCATTTTTAGGCAGCCACGATAACACTCACGGCAGGTTGGGCTTCAGTGAGGAGCTCCAATTCTAGCAGCTTTTGTCTCTTTTATTTCCAGATAAGTTAGCACAGGAAGGCTCTGCTTCTTCAGTGAAACAGGACATTGTGCTTGTTTTATTTTACATTATTTCGGCTGAAGGGACAAAATGAAGACATGCCATCAGTCTGATCACTCTCCAGTTATGTCATCCCAGATCTCTGCTAAACTTCTAACCTCTCCATATGTGGACAAGACATATATTAATTTTATTTGGAATTTTCTCAGTCCTGCAATACCAGCAACCATCCAACTATATCGGTGCATGTATCAAGACATGGGCTCAAGTTCCTTCATCAAAAGGTGGATTTGGGCCTTGTTTAGACAATAAAAATGACCAGGTGGAGACATACTTTTAATTCACATCTGACTTTATTCTGCTCTGATTTGCAATACAGATAACATTCTGGATTATATGCAAGTGCAAAAACTCATGGATAAAACCGGGAATGTGGAAGGTTGCACTGAGCTTTTTTATAAAGCCTGGACTTGGACTTGATTTTTTCTTCTTCTGACAGCCTTTAGGTGGATTTGTATGAAAGGGATATTGCAGGTTCAAGAAACTAAATGTTGTTAATAGAGAAGTCTCAGTTTCATCTCTTCACTGGCTCAAATTAAATTATTCTGTTCCACTTGTCCAGAAGAGCATCTCACAATATACTGTTTCTGTCTTGGGGCAGTAATTGATTTTTGGACGTGTTTGGTTTGGGTTTTTTTTCCCATGTGCCATAAGCTTGAGTTAAAACTGAGTCCTCCACTGGAACTGAGGTACATGAAGATCAAATGCATTTGTTTGTGATTGTGACCTCATTGATTGTTCTTATATTATTTTTGGCTCTTATCCATTTATAACTTCCTTGCAGCACGCTACAGAGGGTTTGCAGATCCTGAGTAGGAGGAGTCTGTATAGCAAATGTTTCTAGAATATTTCTTGCATCTAAACTTACTGTACTTTAGCTGTTGCTGCTGTTGGGAATCTTTACAATATATATATGCACAGAAATCAATAAAGGGATTCAGTAAAGCACTTTTACTGGTGTTTGGTTGGTTTGTTTGTTTTCCTGCAGTCTTCTATTAGTCAGACTGGAGGAAAAATAACATTTAGTATTTGTATGAGTGTCACTCTTTGTGGGGTAGCCCATTTGTGGCACACCTGTTCTATAGATCTTCCTACTTACCCTCTTTCTTTTTTTTTTTTTCAGACTTACCCTTGCCCTACCCTCTTCAAGATAAAAAATGTAGCACATAAAACCCAAAAAGCCATATATTAGACCCAAGACACAGGCAAAATCATGAGACTGGACATTTGGTAATATTAGAAAATTAGAAATACTGGATGGGCAGTAGAAGACAGTGCAAGGTGAAGGTAACAAGGCGATTGGTGAGGTGTCAGAACCAAATATGTCAATATTACTTTTAATAATCCTATATTTTTTTTAATATGACTGGTATTTCCAGGGAGGTCCATTTCTTTTACTCTTCTGCTTGCAAATGTTTTCAGCCAACAGCCTCACAAGTACCCTGGGTCATACACCCCTCAGATTTTTTACAGTGTGTGAACATCTGTAGAGAGAAGGAGGAAAAATTAATTGATTTAATTATAATTTCCTGGATATCGGCTTTGCAGCCTACTCCTTTGTGAAGTATAAGGAGAGACAGGAAAAAATATTTCTATTGTTTCTGGCCTTTTCATCATCCTAAAAATATTAAAAGTTCATCTCAGGCCTCCTAGTTTAGTCAAACAATTTCTTGGAAGTCTGAGAAGGGCTGGTTCCCATTCCCACATCCTGTGCTGTGGGATCTGGAGAGGCTGGATAAGTGGGCTGAGACCAAAGGAATGAGGCTCAGTGCTGGGTCCTTGCCCTTGGGTCACAACAAGCTCCAGCAGCTCCAGGCTGGGAAGAGCCCAGCAGGAAAGGGCCTGGGCCTGCTGGTCCATAGTGCATGCCCAGGTGGGCAAGAAGGCAAATGGCTGCTGGCCTGGGTCAGCCATGGAGTGGCCAGCAGGATCAGGGCACTGACTGTCCCCTGTGATGGGCACTGGTGAGGCCTCAGCCCAAGTGCTGTGTCCAGCTCTGGGCCTGCCACTGCAGGATGGACATTGAGGGGCTGGAGCATGTCCAAGGAAGGGAACAGAGCTGGGGCAAGGGGCTGGAGCACAAGTCTGATGAGGGGAAGCTGAGGGAGCTGGGGGTGCTTAACCTGCAGAAAAGGAGGCTCAGGAGGGACCTTCTGGCTCTGCACAACTCCCAGGTGGGAGTCAGGCTCTGCTCCCAGGAAACGAAGGACAGGATAAGACAAAATGGGCTCAAACTGCACCAGGGGAAGTTTAGATTGGATATTAGACAAGATTAAAACATNGGGCCGGCGGGCAGCGCTCCGCCGCGGTGACACGTCGCACGGCCGGCGGGGCGGGGGAGGCGCGGGGCCCGCAGCCGGCGCGTCCCCGCCCGGGACTGCAGGGAAAGGCGCGGCGGGTCCCGGGAGTGGCCGTCCCGGGAGCGGGGGAGCTCTTCCCTGCCTGTCCCCGTCCCTCCGGCCGGCATCCCGCATCCCGAAGGGATGAGCCCTTGGGGAGGGAGGTGCCTCGGGTCCGCGCGAGGATCAGCTCCGCTGACCATAAAAACAAGTCCCCAACCAGCTGCAACGTAGTGTTGAGTGTATGTAGGTTTTTGTTGTGTTTTTTTTTCCCTCCTGTTTTTATTAGCCAACAAAGTGGCACAGCCATTTATGCAGTGATAAAAGTTCGTTGTTTTTTAATCTTATTGGGCTCAGGTGGGCTTTTCCGTGCTGTGAGGGTGTTCCTGTAGTGTCCATTGCTTTGGAGGTATGGGCTGGGAAAGGTGGCTGGCCAGGTGACGCGGCACAGGTGCCTTCATCTGCTCTGTGCTGCTTGTTTGTGTTGGCTTTGCGATGTGCGCTGAGAACATACGTGAAATGTACACCCACCAGGAAACTTCGCCTTAGCGTTCGGAAGAAACACGTTTGGTTTATTTTCTGGGAATAGGAATCCGGATGTCTGTCTCTGTCCAAAAATGACTTCCACTCTTTGAACACAATTCATTAAGACTGTACAAGGTCTGGTTTCTCAAAGCAGAGCTCAGAAGTGGATGCTCAATTTCTAACAAAAGTATTCTTAAAACTTGCCTTTGCAATGAGGTAAAAAGTTTATCAAGGAAAGGTCCTAGTCCCAACAACAAGAGTGAGAGAAGATCTCTTACAAGCTCCTGAAATTCACTGGCACTCTACCTGAAAATTGAGTAGTTGGGGGCTATTGTGATGCTTTTTCTGTGTTGGGATCACAGGAGAATTAGAAAGTACTGCCCCTGCCTGGCAAGCATGGAGTACCTTGAGCAGTTCCCCTGTGCTGGACTCCTTGTTACTGTGTAGATGTAATCAGGTGGATGTGGTACCTGTGGTTGCTCAGGTGTATCTGTCTCCCCATGTCAGATGCCGCACAGAAATTCAGTGTTGACATAGCAATATTAGCACAATGTGTGCTGCCACTCGCCGTGGGTCAGTGGCAAAGAAGTGGCTCAGGCACAGAGAACTCGATAACAATGCAGTGGTGCCCGGTCTGGTTGACCTAAGAAAGCAGAGAGAGGAAAACAGCAGCTTTCTGTTTTCCTTTCTGTTTCCTTTCTGTTGTGTTCTTCTTAAGCAGTCTCTCTGCCCCTTTTATTTGTAAGTCTTCTTTTGTTGGGGAAGAAAGACATGGGAAAGTGCAAATATTGAAAATAGTTCTGAGTTAAAAGCTTAGTAATTTGCTTGAAGTGTGCAGTTTATGGGTAGAGTTTGGGAAGAACTGCCTGCTCTAGGCAGGCATTTACACTGTTCTGGGTGCTCTGCAGTAGTTCTTAATGCACGTGAGCTTAGGGAAAGGATTCTCATTTAAATAAACATGCAGTTTAGTTTGTGGGTGATACTGTGTTGAAAGTGATGTTTGAATAATTGTCTTGAAATTAACATCTGTGATTTCACGTTAGAGGTTTTGAGTTCTTGGTGTCTTTGGGTGTTACATAATGTAGAGCTGCCTGATGACAGCAGACTGGTGACAGCTGCCTGATGACTTAACAAGCATATTATTAAATAGGATGTATTTTGTACCCATAAAAATGTTCATAGTCCTTAAACTACTTGATATTGTTAACTTGAGTGTTTGAAATCTACAGCTCAACCCTTTTGAAGACTTGCACACTCAGGCTGTGCTGAAAGTCTCTTTTATTCTGTCACAGATCTGTTCCTCTGAAAATGTTGGTTTTTCATTCTTTTCCACCTAGTTCTTTTCTTTGGTTGATGACGGTATTCCTGTCTCTGCTTGGACTCGCAGTGTGCGTGTTGTACTGGTGATTTGTCAGTAGCTGAGTTTTGTTATTACAGAGTGTGTTTGGGTGTGGTTTGTGTTTGTGTTGGGTTTTGCCCCGTGATGAACTCTACTATCTTGTGCTCCTTAAGCCATTTTGAGACGATGGCAATCCAAAGCAGGCAGTCCTCTTTCCTTCCCCTGGCCAGCCCTGCAGTTCCCTCCCTTGTGCTGGCATTCCTGGCCAGGTGGCTGTGCTGTGAGTTGGCCTTACCTTTGCTCTGAGTCCATGTGCCCGTGCAGAGCCGCTTCCCAGCGGGATCAGCAGCTGGGATTGTTAGTGCTGATGCAAGAGAAGGAGGAAAGCATATCTGGGGACAGTGGCTGGTGACTAAGAGGAGCTGCCTGGGTTTAGATCACCTTGGCTGAGTGTGGCACTGCCTCCTGAGTTCCAGCTGGGTCAGTGTTCAGGCAGCTGGATCCAGTCTGGGAATGGCAAGGTGTGGATCTGCTCTGAAAACCCATTCCAGGGGAGGTTCAGAGTATGGAGGCTGCAANGGGAATGGCAAGGTGTGGATCTGCCCTGAAACCCTGTTCCAGGGGTATAGAGGCTGCACGTCTGTGTGTAACCCTGACCTCAGGGATAAGTGCTCTTGCTGAACCCACTCACCTCTTCTGCTTGTGCCAAAAATAGCATTTCTATCAGCTATTCATTGCTGCATCTCCATAGCCAGGGTCAGTATTTGATTTATCTATTTATTAATGCAGGTATTTTGTGCAAGGTGGGTGTTTTATGATTTATTGGGTACTTGCTGTGAAATATACCCAAATCACTGTGTTTGCTCTTGTACAAACATCTCAGTTAGGTCTTTGGTTGGTCTTTTTCCAAAGTGACTCTTAGTGAATTTATGCTGTGAAGTGTTTCAACACAAAATAAACAGAAAGCATGCAAGTGTATTTTGAAAGCACTAGATTATTTAAGCATATCCTTCAAATTTATTTTTAATCAATATTTTAATATCTTAGTTGCACCTAAATCTGTACAGAAAATACAATTTGTCTGGTTTTAAAATGGAAACAATTTCATAGGGTGGCTCTGAAATAGATTTTATTTTCTTCCCCCTGATTCTTCTTAAAATTTGTGGTGGGAAGCACTTTAAAATTGAGAAAACTAAGCAAAATTAGTCTAAATGTTAATGAAATGTGCATCTATTTCTGTTGCATAGCATTGATGGAAATAGTAGCTCCTTCTTTGCTTTCAGAAGGAAAGTGGATGTTCCTGCTTGCATCTCAGTCCCGAAAGGCACATTTTTATGCCTGTGAATAATCTCCACAGGTGTCTGGTAGGGACTCCTGTGTGAGTGAAGATACTGAGCTGTGGCAGCCAACTCCAAAGTGATGCAATTGACTTTAGGATGTTGAAATTACAAAGTGCTCATAACTGAAGGAAAGGAAAGGGAAAAGAGGAGAACCTTCACATATGTTTATGACTGAACTTTTAAAAACATGGGTGTTTTATTTCACCAACCTCTCCAGATTCTTATTTCCCATTTGTACTCCAGGGAATTTCCACAAGACTTACAGCTGTAAGTCAGCTTTGCTCTCCTGTATCAGAAGTGAGACCAGGGCTGCTCTATTGGCTTTGGTTTCAAGCAAAATCTTCTCCTTTTTTTTTTTTTTGTCTCCATCCTTCTTTGGCCACGTCAGAAAAAGCCTCAAAATAGTAAATTTAAAATGAATATGTGTCTCATGCTTTTTAAGGAGCTGCTTCAAAGAATTTGGGAAAAAAAGAACAAGTCCTGGCTACTCAGGCTGTGTGTTTTCTTAGAATATGGCATACATGAAGTCTTATTAATTTTTCTTTTTCCCTCACCCCTCTGAGCCATTCTTCCACCTGAGCTTGTTTCAGGGACTCCCTCAAACCCCTCCTGTTGTCACCCATTCTGTGTTGCTTTCGTTTCTGCTGTGTGCCAGTGAATGCCCCATTTCCACAAACAGGAGTGGGATGTGTAAATAGCATTAATAAGAGTTAGGTTCCTGTTGACAGGGAAAAGCAGGACTTGCACATGCAGGAGCTCCATGATTTCTGTGTGTGTGTTACCAGTCAATACCTAACTGAAGCTCACCCATAAAGTGTTCAGTTGTTGCAAGAGTTAATTTAAATTATAAATGCTGGATCTGCTGGTGAACTGTGCTTGTGCCTGATAAATTTGGACTGCCCAAGCTAAATAGGCCTATATTAAACTGAGGAGTTTAGCCTCAAACTGCTCCTGGGCATGTACTTGAAATGAATTTGGATGGATGATGGGTGACATGACTTGAGCCCACACTCAGGGCTTGTTTGACTGTGTATGTACAAAAAAATAGAGACAAAAATCTGTATCCAGGTTTACAGAGGGAGTTTCTGGCAAGAAGACTTCTTAATTTTATTTTTATTTTGTTGTTCAGCTTGGCAAGGAGGTGCTGGAAGCTCTGTGGCCTGTTTTTTGATGTTCCATATGTCCCCACCTGGCTTGGAATACACTTTATTTTTTTATATCTGCATATAGCTAGAACTTCCATTGCTGTCTGATGCATGCATCCTCCTTAATATAGGAGGATGTTAAAGGATAAAGTTGCAAATTGGAATGCTGTCAATTTGTGTGTAAAAGCTTATCTCTCTGTGGAGTTACTAGGTGGCACTGATGCTTTTACTGTTAAAATACTTCTCTGCAGCCTTTGCAGGTACCTCTGAAAAAGCATTGATCAGATAAAGTCCTGTCATACAGAACATACACATGGCATTAACTCAGAATAGCTGTTTCTGTTTAAAGTTGTTGTGTTCCTTGCATTTGATAATTGATTTATATCAGATAATTTTTTCTGGTTCTTGCTTTCCTTGGTCAAAGAATTAAAAAACTCAGAATAGCTGAAAAAGGACTTGAAAGTCGTGGTCTGCTGACCTGCAAAGTGTTTGAGACACACACACAGACACAGATACTGCTGTTTTGGCTGAATGGCAAAGGGTGGCAGAGGGTAGGAAATTCCTGGGTTTGTCCATGCAGTAATTGTGGACCTGGTTGCTTTTTAACCAGCGTGGCACAGACAGTGGAAAGGCTGATGTGGCAATCGGTGTGTGATGAGTCATGCAAATACCGACGGAGGCTGCCTGGATAAGCAGTGCTCAGGGCCCTTCTCACAGCTGGATTGCCACGGCTTGCCCTGAAGGTCAAGGTTTCAATATAGGAAAGTAGATAATGATGCCATTATCCTGCTGATAACCTTCTGGGGACTCACATGTGCAACATGAGGGAGCCCGCCCTTAGGGAAATATTTCTTAACCCCTTTCCTATTCCAGCAGTGTTGGAAGTGCTGTGTTCAAGGTGTGTTTGAACTAGGCTGATGTGGGTTCTCTGACCTGATTTCTCAACCTGTGTACAGTGGTTATTTTTGGAAATGGGGAGGCTACAGTTGTGTGGGCAGATGGTGTAACTCCTCTTCAGATGTCTAAAATTAGGATGCATGGGGTTTTCATGTCAACAAATGCAGTGAGGATGAGTTAACAAAGTTGGATCACTGCAGGGGTGTTAACATTGACCTGTAATACAACTCTAAGGCCTGGTTATGCTCAGGTCCTGTTACTGAAGGTTTTTTGGTTGGTTTTTTTTTTGCTTTAAGGTGTGTTTTGACTGTGGAGCAAAGAACCCCAGCTGGGCAAGCATCACCTATGGAGTGTTTCTCTGTATCGATTGCTCTGGGACCCATCGGTCCCTCGGCGTTCACTTGAGTTTCATTAGGTGAGTATTGGTCTGTTTTGGCAGTAAAATTCCTCTTTTAATAACTTTGTT
The DNA here is from genome assembly GCA_013398995.1 of Alaudala cheleensis. Classification (NCBI taxonomy): domain Eukaryota; kingdom Metazoa; phylum Chordata; class Aves; order Passeriformes; family Alaudidae; genus Alaudala; species Alaudala cheleensis. The sequence continues at coordinate 31,243 of VWYE01027188.1, read as the reverse complement.
TGTTCACACACCTGCTCAGAGAGGAAAACCCATTCTTCCTTCAGCTTCTGATTCAAACCTTCGTGTTTCTGTTGGCTTTGCTGTATCTGATAGCTTCTTGGGAATTGTGTTCAATTTGCCAGCTCTGCTTCCTGAAGCAGCTCATTATGGTGGCACCTGAGTTCTGCCCTTTCAAGCCAAACTATTCTGTGGTTCTGATACCTGGGTAGTGCTCAGGCAGTCAGCTGGTGCTATAAATCTGCATCCTGAGCTTGTCCTGTTCCAGGTGAGTGTCCCAGCTGCTGACTCAGGGCCTTTGGGGTCTGATAAATAACTACAGATTACAAAAAAAAAAAAAAAAAAAAAAAAAAAAAAACCAAAAAAANAAAAAAAAAAAAAAACAGAAACAGAGAGGTTTTAAATGGCTTTGGTGGTAACACTAGAAACATTTTTTTGTGTTCAGGTCTACAGAACTGGATTCCAATTGGTCCTGGTTCCAGCTGAGATGCATGCAGGTCGGAGGAAACGCAAATGCTGTAAGTACTCCTGAGTTTGCTTTGCACATGGAAGCTTGGTAGGCTTGGAAAATGTTGTCTGTCCTTACTGCCTCTCTTCCTGGGATTATTTTTATTTTTCTAGTCCTTTTTCTTTGTTACAACCTCCCTTCCCCATTTTTCAAGAATTCCTCTGGATGCTGATTTCATCCTCCATTCTTGCAACTTCTCTGCACATGTATAGTCTGAATTTTGTTTTTTTTCCCCCTTAGAAGTCAGTGATGAAAATCACTGAAAAGGCCTGATCAAATTTCTTGTCAGTTCATGTCTAATTTAGACAGCTGCTCAAAGATGGCTTGTAAAGCAAGATTATAGGCCCTTCCTGTAACCATCATTCCTTCCATGGCTCATGAAAAAAATCATGCCCAAACCCACAGAGCTGCCAAAAGTCACCCTGGAGTCAAGATTTGACTTCACCTGAGTTAGCACTGAAGATAAAATGTACTGTATTATTGGAGGGGGACTTCAGCAGGGTCATGGTTTGGGCCAATTCATATTGGCTGTTACTTTTAACTTGATTTTTTAGGTACTTGCACAACATGTTTGTAAATTGAAGTTCTGTTGACAGCTGTCTTGTTCTCAATCTCCCTTTTTGTTTTCTTTTGTAAGCTCTTTGGCAATTTTTTTACAGCTTTTTTCACAAGTAACTGAGGGTGCTTCCTTAGTTGGCCCACCCAATGTGGGAACATGGAACTTCCAAAAGCAATTTCTACTTTTCTTCTAATTCCCTGAATGCTTATCCCTTATACTTTTTCATTTGTGCTTGGTCCTTAAAGAAGAAGCTCCTTTGAGAAGCTTCTTCATCCAAGTTTGCTTTCCACAGTCTTTTCCTTCACAGTTTTAACCATCTTTCCTTAAGTCTTTAGGGTTTTTATAATTTTTTTTCCTATTTGCATAATAAAAATGCTGAGTTCAGGGTCATTGTTACTTATCTTCACTTTTCCAGTCAAATATTTTTTTTTCAATTTGGCATGCAGCAAGTCACTATCTCAGGCTTACAGATCTGAACAGTTACATGGTGTCTTTTTTTTCTTCTGCCTGTCCTTGCTGAGTTAATCCTTTCCATGTTAGTACTTACTACTGTTCTATGAATGTCCTCATCAAGTTTCTGTTATGCCACTTAGTACATAAAAATCACAGTTTCTACTAACGAGAAGAGGGAGATTTCATGTTAAGATTAGTTTCTTTTTTAGCCAAATGCCTAAAAGCTTTGATTAAATTATATCCATTTTGCCATGTAAAGGGTTTGAGGCAATTGGAAAGAAGAGATGGCAGAGTCTGGAAAAGACTTCAGTTAATCTTATAAAGCCTGTTAGCAGAAGAATAACAATAAACCTTCATTGTTTAATTTTGTGGGGTTTGTCTTCCTTCTTGGATGTCACTGTTTCCTATCATCCATTGTACCAAAAGGTGCAATAGGCCCTCAGCAACTCCCCAAATACCTGAAATTCTCAATTGTCTGGTTTAGGTTACTTCAGAAGATTAATGCTCTAAACTCAAAAAAACAGATTGGTAAATTGACTGGATATTTGAAGTAAAATTAATACTTTTCTTTTAATGGCACTGAAAAGCCATTCCCTTTTGGTTCCATTTAAATGCCAAATTCTGGTTTTACTAACTATTGACTAGAAGCCTTGCTAGATTAACATCAATCATTTGTGTTCTGTAATGCCTGATGATGCTGACTCCTGGATAACAGCAGTCCTGAGCATCCTGCTGTGTTTTAGATAGCTAGAAAATCCAGAGTGTTCTTAGTTCCTTGTGCTTTCAGATCAAGTCTCTATGGTAATTTGAATTTGGTTTCTAAGAAGCCCCTCTGAGTACCAATTGGTGTATATATTTGCATGCAGAAATGCACAATCTTCATTTATTAATTTTATATAAATACACAAGCTTATAAACATATCTGGACACATAGATATGTGCATAAACACCCCTTTCTTTTGAAAGAAGACCATTTTTGTACACTAGATTGGATACTGTTGAACATACATTGATCTCCCCAGTGTGACAGAGATGAATCCAAGCAATGTCTTGTAGAAAATTAGGAATGTCCTGGAGCACAGCTACTGGCAGTTAATTTTACTTCTTCTTCCACTTAATCACGTAATTTCAGAGCAAGGACTTTTTGTATATAATGAAAGCTTGCATTTGTATGCTCTTCAGGCATCACACTGATGTACTGGGGTTTTTTCTCTTTTACTTATATGTAAAGAAGTCACCAGAGTGGAGTTTCCTTTGTCCTTTGCAGATTACTTAGACTCCATAATTTAAAAGATTAGATTTAGGCAGTGGAGCAGAGTAGTTTGCAATATATTTTTGTGACAAATGTCATTAGCTTTTAAGCCTGTTTCTCACAGCATTTTCTGTGCTCTGCTTCCCAGTCTGCCTTTTTCCACCAGCATGGGTGCACAACCAATGACACCAATGCCAAGTACAACAGTCGTGCAGCTCAGCTCTACAAGGAGAAGATCAAATCACTTGCAACACAGGCCACGAGAAAGCATGGGACTGATGTGAGTAGTGTGTGTCCTGAGGCCTGGAGATTCCTGCAAAGCTTCACCTTCTCTCCCCCTAAAGTCACTTTAAATTTCTAATCAGGAATACAAAAGGTTATCAGTGGCCATTTCTCCATGAACCATGTAGTGGTGTTATTTTTGCTTATCTGAAATTGAATATTTAGAGGAGTACAGCATGAAAAGTTGTAATTGAATTAACTACAGACTGTGTGTAATTTAAGAGGGGTTTGTTTTGAACAGATAAATCATGTATTTTTTTGTTTATTCCCTACAAAGATAATATTTGGGAAACTAGCAAGTTGTGTAGAACTTGCTGTTCTCCATCAGAAATGCTGAGACAGTTCACACAAGCTGTCAAAACATTTTCAGGAGTTTTGCTGACAGGAGTTAAGCAAAGTATCCAGGATTGATTTGTGAAGTGTTAGATAAGTTTGACAGCAGTTCTCTTCTTCATACACAGAAAACATTTTGATTGTTTAATTCAGGTTGTTGAAGTTTGTGACTGGTTCATTTGAAGTTGATCAGATGAGTGGCAATTAAAAGCAAGAAGGCTTGATTTTTTTTCCTCTTATCTGTGTGTCAAACAGCATGAAATTTAATGGATCATTCTTAATTAATGCATACTGTATGGACAATATAATTCACATCACTAAGTTCAGAGAATAGTTCTTTTGACTTAGTGAACAGCTTAAGATGTAAAATGTGTTCAGAAAGGTGCAATGTACTGTGTGTATCTAAGTTTATGGCAAGTTTCCCAAATGACTCTGCGGAACTGTGATTATCTTGCTGCCATTACATATTCCATCCAATTTTTTGATAATAAGTATTTGAAAAATTCACTAAATACTCAGTAAATATTTTTAGCTGTGCGCTGCAAACTTAAGTGATTATGTGCTATTTAAATTACTAAAGGAAATTATTCAGATAATTGCATTTAGTACCAACCATCCCCCCCCTTGTGACTTGTTAAAAAATTCCTTTTCTGACTTACTGGTAGAGGTGATTGTTGAATGGTGAGGTGAGCTTGTTGTACCTTCACTGTCCTTTCTGACAGAGGTCATTATTCCTGCATGGAGTAGGAAGAGCTGTGAGGGAAGATTTGCCTGCGAGTGATCTTGGAGCGCAGGTCACAGGTTGGAGTCCTGTCCTGTGGCACTCTGGGGACCCCAGCCCTGAGATCTTGCTTTGTTAAAAGCTCTTTGTTGGTCCACCAGGAACACAAGAAATACGTATGAATTGAATAAAAAAAAGGAATGTCATCTATTGAACATTGAATAAATTTGTAAGGAATAAATATGGACAAGAAAAAAAATCATTTTTAACCTGCAAAGGAAACAGAGTCATTTTAAGATTAATACATTGGAAAAAAATACATTCATGCAATTAACCTGTAAAATTCTGTTCCTTAATTTCAGCTGTGGACAGATGGGTGTGGAATGCCACCAGCATCAACTCAGAACAAAGAGGAGGAAGATTTTTTTGCATCCCATGTTTCTACTAAGGTACAAATTACCTGTCTAATTCTTGTTTCCTTTCTAAACACTTTGGTTGACTGTGAGCTCTATGGTGAAGATTAAACCCTGAAAGAAAGCTTTATAGAGAAAAGGTAGGTCAGGGAGTTAATATTTATCTGCTTTTCCTTCCATGAGTCTCAAAGTTCTTCCTGGATGTGAACCACTTTCTAAGATCATCATTTTAAATGACCCAAATAGTAGCTAAATGAGGAATTAAAATCTATTTTTTTACAGACATAACAAGTCCACTTAGAGCTAGGATTTCTTGCTTGGAAGTGCTCTGATATAAATGTACTGTGTTGTACCTTGGGTTTTCAATCAGCAAAGTGTAACAGTTCTTACAACATTTGTTGTGACCTGGTCACAAAGCTGCCTGTGTAGGGGAATGTGTCTGAAGGGAATGGGAGGATGCACCAGGAGTGTTGGGGACACTGCTCACAATCAAAAATCAAGTGTGTAGAAAACAGGAAGTGCAAGAGCTTCTAGTGGGGAGATGGTGTGGTGATTATATGTAAGTAAATCATCCAGCATGCAAGAAATAAATCTAAAGCACAGTTAAGATACATATTACTGGTTTTGATGGTAAACAAAATTCCTGAGAGAGGAAATCAAAGTATTCAGGAGTGGATTGAAACCATCTTGTTTTTAGTAAAGGTAGGCATTTCTTGTAATTTTAACAGCTGCCCTTCTGAGTACGGGTTTTAATCCTAAAAGCTGTAATCATAAGAATTCAATATTAATTAAACCAGTGATTCTTAGGCAGTCTTTAGCTAAGTGCTCATATTTATTTGAATATATAAATAGAATATATTCTCTTTTCTGTGCACTTTTGATTTCATGGGGTTTTTTTCCCAAGGCAAAGGATACAGAGTGGATGTTACCAGAACCAGTTTCTCTCCAGCAGAAAACTTCAGAAAACATTCCAGAATCCTGTGAAGGTATGTATGATTCTTTGTTTTGTTAGCCCTAAGTTGCATTTTTCTGATGTTGTGTTAGTTTAGTCTCTTTTTACCCTGCTTTAATAATTTAATAGCATAACCAGGCTTAATAGTACAAGAATTTGGGTTGCCTGCTGCTCTTTTAGTGGCTGGGAAAGCTGTGATGGAAATACCACATCATGGTGTCTCTGCTACCCTGAGTACACTGAGATGTGTTTTGGTACTTCATGCATTCTAAAGAGCCTTCTGGTATTCTTACCCTTGTTATTCCTTATCTTTTAGGACCAGAACATGGACCAAGTGTTGATGGCCTTAGCACATCCCCACAGCCTGCATTAGGTAATGAGTGCAAGCAGCAGAAGAGAGCAGCAAGTGTAGGGAACCGAAATATCCCTTTGGACAGAGAATGTCTGCCTGGGAAGGGCTGTGGAAATAGATTTTGCAACCTTTTCAGAAATCTGAACATAAAAACTTGGACTGGAAAATTTCCGTGTTGATAATGCAATACGTTCAATGCCCAGGCTGTTACACTTAACACTGAGCAGTTTATCATACTGTCAGTAAGGGAAAAAAGCTGATGGAAAGAGAGGAGAGTAAAATACCTCAGTGATTTGTCACTTTGAGGCCTGTCCTGCAGGACCAGGTTTCTGAGAACAAAGTGTTGATTCTCAGCAGCACAGTGGTGGTAAAGAAGTGCTGTCTGGGCCTGTTTCAATACTTTAGGCAGGTATGGTCTTCATCACTGTTTCTAGTTGGGTTTGGTTATTTTAGAGCTGGAGACTACAAAAAAGTTCACTGGGTGCACTTCCTGCTTTTCTCATTTGTATCTTGAACATGTTCTCATAAAACAATGCTTTTCTTGGTTTGGACATCCCAAGTTCTGTCTTTAAGGGAAGAATCTCTGTTCTGTGTATGCACCTTTCTATGCAAATTTCAGCTCAGAGTAATTTTCCTGTGTGCACAGGCATCCAGTAAGAGCTGTTTATAATGCCTGTGATGTTTTAGTGACACAGGTATGTTTTATGTGTCACTGGTGGGTTTGAACACAGCCAGTGCCTTTCTAGATAGGAAGAAACTCATCTTGCAAGTGATATGAGGTCAGGTGGACCTCAAGTCTCATTCAGAAGAGCAAGTCCTGTTTTTCTGTTGTGTTGGCTAGCAGCAATCTGCAACAGAGAACTGAGCTGTGATTTTATTCCTGTTGCATATTTTCAAGACATCCCAATCAAAGGTAGCTCCCCACAATTTCTTGGAGATATTCACAGCTCTGTGCTGTAGCTCAGTTTAGTATCTCAGCCCCTCAGTGTAGAAAGACATGAAAATAAATGGCAAAAACTATTTTGAGGTTGATGTTACAGAAATTTCCTTCTGCAGTTCTGGAATTAAGAAAAAATTGTATGTTAACTAATGTACCTTTAATCCTTGCAGAGAACACCACCTTCATAAAAAAGAAGCCAAATCAAGCTAAGAAAGGGGTAAGTGTATGTAGACAATAAGGATTTTTAATTATAGGTCATTTATTTCAAGATAGTTTAAAGATAGTTTACAGACTTGCTTCTGCATGGGGTCTTAGCACTTCCTTAGCATCTGCTCTCTGAAAAAAGGCAGGAAGAGAGTTTAGTGTCTCCAAATAATGGTTCAAGGCACAGGTAAACTGGGGAAGGCAGCTCAAGTTTTCAACATGTGGCTGTTGGAATTCAAGGAACAGCCCTAAATGTCACCCTAATGCCACCCTAATTGTGATGTCAGGGTGACAGCTAGTCAGGAGTCAGTCCTTTTAAGTCTGGGCCTCTGCAGGACAAAGATTTTGAAGGTTTATTGGAGCAGATAATTTAGGTTAAATCCCACGATTTTGTGGTCCCACTAGAAGACCCCAATATCCAAGAGGAATTTTTTATTCTGAGTGGTTGGTGCAGATCTGTTCCTTCCAGTGAGAACCACAGAACTGGGCTGACAGGTGCAGGTGCAGTTTGTAATCTGTGTGCATGGCCTGGAGCTTTTACATGGAGGCTTTAAAGCAATAAAAGGTGAAGATACATGCATCGTGAATTTTATTGTTGCTGCAGTGTTACAGGTGAGGAATTAAACACAGAGGAGTCTAAGAACAGTAGTTTGAGGGCTGTGCCACCATCTGAGTCAGCACCATTGTATCCACATTTGCAGTATTAAGTGTTTTATAGATCTGGTAATGGTTTCATTGCAACAAGATTTATTATATTATTCCTATACAACAAAAGAAACCAAAGTTGTTCTGTGTGTTGCATTTATTTGAGCCTGCCAATCTCTGAACATTTAGAACCTAATATTTCCATTTTTCTGTGAGACTTCACTGCAAAGCTAACTAAATTGGTAAGAACAATTAGCAGAAGCAGAATTTTGAAATCCAAAATATGGAAAGAAGTGTCTTCTCTGCTCCAGGTTGTCCTTGCTGTGTGCAAGGACTGCTCCCAGAGAGGATGTAGTGTTTGCTGTTGCTTTCACATCTGGCTGTTGAGTCAGCTGAAGTGGTTGTCTCAGTTACAATATTGGGACTTTTGGTTTCTTTGTTTTTCAACAATTCCAGCTTGGTGCCAAAAAAGGTGGTTTAGGAGCCCAAAAAGTGAGCTGCCAAAGCTTTAATGAGATTGAAAAACAAGCACAAGCTGTAGATAAAATGAAGGAACAAGAAGATCTTCACAGTAGTAAGAGAACTGAGAAGGAAGAGCCACTGTAAGTATGAATTAATTATACAATGGTAAACCATAAAGCTTAATTTAATGAGCTAATTGACAGCATTTTAAATACTAACATAGATGAGCATATGCCAATAAAACTCCAGTTCTTCATAAAAATGCCCAAACAGACATGGTTAAGATGAGCCAGGCAGTAATTCCCCCAGTCCCTTTTTTTTGGCCATTAAATATATGTTGATACAGTTGATAAGTTACTGTAGGAAATAAGGTATTAATAAGACTCTTGGCTCTTGATTTTTTTTTTTCAATCTCATGCTAGTTACCTAGTTTATTTTGATTTGGTGCCTCCAACTCAATACTATTGAAAACAGTCTTTCTAAGAGCACAGGGAATATTCAGCTAAACTTCTACTTACTAGATAAGAGCAGAGGAGGTTTCAGTATGTCTCAAATTGCTTGATGAAGTTTTCAGCTGATTTATACTGGAACTGCCTTCATTTTCACCAGAACCCTTTGAATAATTCTGTCTGAGGCCTTGAATCTGTTGGTCCTCCCTAATCAATAAATACTCAGCCCCAAAGCTCAGAGGGTGCTGTTCCTGATTGCTTCCACATTCCTCTGCTGTGGGCTTTTGGTTTTTAATATTTCATTAGTTGTCATCAAAATCAGACTATTCAATAGTTGGGTAGTACATTTTTACTGTTACAGGGCTTTACATCCTGTCAGGTGCTAGAGGATCCTTCCTATAACCTTTTAAGAAGTTTTGTGAATTACTACATAATTACAGAATTGCATTTTGCTCATGATGCCAAGGTCTTAGGTCTATAATCTCCTGCCCATTCCTTTTGCTCACTTTGATGTTGTCCTTGCAGAAATGAATGTTTTGGTTGCATTAAAAATGCCAATCACAAGGGGATCATTTGAAATGTTTTAACCACAGCATCATGGTTCTTGGTGATTGCCAAAAACTACCAGTTTTTTATTTGAGAGACTTTGAAGTAACAACTAAAGAATCATAAAAAGGATTGTTCATGTATTACTACTTTTTATCAGTATTGTTTTGATTGTATAATTTTGTTTGGAAGAAAGTCCCAAGTAGTGTCTTGGGTTTTGTGTCAGAAATGTATAAATCTAAAGATCCAGGCCAACTTCTAATAAAAGTTCTGCCACCTTTCTGCAATGGCCAAAACCCTCTAAAAATGCTTCCAAACATGAGAGATGCACAAACACTGAGTTTATGGATCCAGTCCCAGTGGAAGCAAGAGAACTGTATTTCCCTAGATTTTCATTTGGGACTTTTAACTGTAGGTGGCAGCAATTACCAAAATGAAAGGAAGGGTGACCTCTGCTGAAACTGCATTTGCTTCCAACTAATTTATGTGGTGGTTTTAATTCTAAAAGCTTAAGTAATGAGCTGTACTATATTAATTCAATATGATGTTGTTGTGTGGCAGGAGTGGAAGTGATCATTCAGTGTAGCATTGGACATTTCTCTGGTAACTGTGTTTTTTTCCAGTGTGTCATCTTTAAGGTTGGCCTACAGGGATCTTGATATTAAAGCAAGAGAAGAAACCTTAAACCTTTCTGGTAAGAAGAAAACAGAACTGGAGAGGCTTGGCATGGGATTGGGCAGCAACAGGAGGTATGTGAAGTTCTGGAAACTCTGTAGTTTTATGCATTTATCCCTTACTTTACTCAGGAAATGAAGAAATGGACTAGAGCATGTTACAGAAACTTGAGCAATATCAGCAAAAAAATCTTCTCTTTGTCAATGGGAAGCTTCTGATAGATTTAGGTCCTAACCTGCCAGACAGAGGTCAATCTGGATTGTGTTTTCCACAGAATGGGCTTTGTGTTCTGAAGTCCTGTCCCTACTTGAGAGAACAACAGGTTTCCAAGGGTTTCCTTTATTTTAATTCCTCTTTCCTTAAATACTTGTATAGCTTAGACTTTCTCAGCAAGTTGCAGAAACTAGATTTGGGCTTTTATTTATTTTTTTTTTCTTTTAGGGTTATCTAAGTGAGTTTTGTCATCTCTTTACATGCTTGTTTTCTTCCTGTCCCCAGTGGCATTTCTCACTCGGTCGCCTCAGAAATGCAGACAATAGAGCAGGAAACACCCACAATTGCCAAGCCAAAGAAGAAGTACATGGATGATGTGGAAGACTCTTACTTCTCTTCTAGCTCGAGGTACTCTGTAAGCTTTTGATTTTGGATGGGTCTAGAAGTATATGCAAGTTCCATAATGATATGCACAGTATTTTTGGAAGCTGAGATGAGGGCAGTTTGAACCTGTGTACACACCCAGCATGGTTTGAGGGGACATCTGAATCAGAGGAGTTGTGGAAAAATTGACTTTGCCTCAGTGACAGATGGATTTGTGAAGGAGGGGAGGTGACTTTGTTGAGAAAGTGGTCTGAACTATGTGTTGGTAGATTTTACCTTGTCCAGAATCTAGTGTCTGCTTGCACAGACAGTTGCCATATGAACTTGTATTTTCTGTATTCCACATCCAGTGAATTTTTTGTCGAATGACTTGTGTTCACTCCTTTTTCCTTCCTTTCTTTCTTTTGCAATTGTCTTCAAATTAAACAAGCATCTGATATTAGCTATACTACAATTGCATCATTTTCTGCATGCCAAATGCAAAAATGTCAGTCTTTCTGAGGTATTTGTGCTGGATGTGTTGTGTCTGCAGTCCTGTTTCAAGAGACTTGTATGTACAATGTAAAACATAAAATATAAGTGAAAAGTAATTGAAACATTTGTTATCAGAGGATGGATGCAATGCACACTATAAAATATTGCTCTTGGGAGAAGAAAAATAATTAAATCTTACAGGCATTAATTGCAATGAACCAGCTGTTTCTGGACTGAGAGATATAAAGAGGTGTTGCTTTCATAAACTGCCTTTATTGGATCCGTGCCACAGCAACCTGAGAAATTGTACCTAATTCCTTGTAGACAGGCAAATAAAAGCACAAAGGCTTTTGTGTCATTATTCTGTAGTGCAATCACTGCAGCAGAAATACAAATGTGGGTCCAAGGAAAGTGGCAGCAGTCTTGCAAAATAAAACATAGCATTTCAGTGCTTGCCTTGTTTGTGCCCTGAAAAGAACTGTTACTGCTCTCCAATTATTCATCAGCTACCAGCAGGCAAAAGATGAATTATGGAGGAGGCTTTTTAATGTGTTGTGGTTCAATGATTAGAGGATAAATTGTAACCTGGCTGTTCCCTGCTCTTGTTCTGGTTGGAGTTGGCAGGATCTATCTGGAGCTGGTACACAAGTTCATTCTCTTTAAAGAAAGGTCAGATTTGGACTTGTTAAGGGTACTATTATCCTTTATTTCAAGCTGTGACTTTGACATACAGGCAAAGTAGCTTTAACATCATCTTAGTATATGCTCAAAAGCAAAATAATCATACTGGATATTAGAGTGCTGGTAAGTGAATTAAGCAAGCTAAAGGTCTCAAGGTTTAGACATGAAATTGAAGCCTCTGAAAATCCTGAATTTTCCTATTTTGCTTTTGCTACAGTTAATAAAATATTTATTAATGTCACAATGTAAAATTTTGTTTTCTGTTAAATGCTGTTTTTCTTTCTCTCCCCCACCCTAAATACTGAGGGAGTAAAGCTACAAAAATCTGAGAGGGAAACTTAGAGATAATAAGCACTTGACTCAAATCAGCTCATGTACCCCCTGCCCAGTGCAAAGGTTTTGGTGGCTGTTGTGAGATTGGAAAGCTTCAAATCCATAAAAACACCTTGATTGTTTGTTATTACAGAATTTATAAAATTGCTGTGGTTTCTTTTTGTCTGTCAGGAGAGAGGCTCCTGCTTTTTGTAGAAGTTCATTCCATACATGTCCTCATATTTTCTATGCTTGGTGCTGAGACTTTGCTGCTGCAGGTGCCACATTTCTCAGAAGTTGCAAAAACGAGTGGCCTGACCATTTATAGCTCAAACATGGAGAACTTTCTTTTTTAAAAGTATTTTTCACAAAATGCAGGTGCAGACTTTAATATCCTATCTTGTTCTACTGAATGGTTCCATTCTCCTATCCCCCTGTGGTTTTTCATCTTTCTCTCCATCCTGTTCATAGCCAGACTTCAGGTATATTTCTTCAAGCACCAAGCCTTTGTCATATAATAGGTTTTGGTAGTGTATTTTTTTTTTCAAATACTTTCCACATATGATGAGATGTATGTAGGCAGTCAAAAGGGGAAAAAATCAAATCATGTGCCAGAATTGACAAACATGCTTCTTTTTTTTCCTTTTTTTATTTTGTTTTTTTCCCTTTTCTTTACTTTGTGTTTTCCCCACTGTTTTGATGTGCAAGAGAAGATTGCCTTATTAAATTCAGACTCACTTTCAAGAAATACATTTTAGCATTTGTTTTAATGAAATGTGCTGCAAAACTCAGAAGTTGTTAATGCTTAGATTTAAAAAAATACAGAACTAGAAATAAAGGCTTTCCTGCCTGTTCTGAGCCATTGAATTCAACTGTACAAAGCTTCTAAAANACTTGACTCAAATCAGCTCATGTAGCCCCTGCCCAAAGCCATGGTTTTGGTGGCCATTGTGAGATTGGAAATCTTCAAATCCATAAAAACACCTTGATTGTTTGTTATTACAGAATTTATAAAATTGCTGTGGTTTCTTTTTGTCTGTCAGGAGAGAGGCTCCTGCTTTTTGTAGAAGTTCATTCCATACATGTCCTCATATTTGCCTTGCTTGGTGCTGAGACTTTGCTGCTGCAGGTGCCACACTTCTCAGAAACTGCAAAAATGAGTGGCCTGACCATTCATAGCACAAACATGGAGAACTTTCTTTTTTAAGAGTATTTTTCACAAAATGAAGGTGCAGACTTTAATATCCTGTCTTGTTCTACTGAATGGTTCCATTCTCCTATCCCCCTGTGGTTTTTCATCTTTCTCTCCATCCTGTTCATAGCCAGACTTCAGGTATATTTCTTCAAGCACCAAGCCTTTGTCATATAATAGGTTTTGGTAGTGTATTTTTTTTTTCAAATACTTTCCACATATGATGAGATGTATGTAGGCAGTCAAAAGGGGAAAAAATCAAATCATGTGCCAGAATTGACAAACATGCTTCTTTTTTTTCCTTTTTTTATTTTGTTTTTTTCCCTTTTCTTTACTTTGTGTTTTCCCCACTGTTTTGATGTGCAAGAGAAGATTGCCTTATTAAATTCAGACTCACTTTCAAGAAATACATTTTAGCACTTACTTTAAGGAAATATGCTGCAAAACTCAGAAGTTCTTAATGCTTAGATTAAAAAAAATACAGAACTAGAAATAAAGGCTTTCCTGCCTGTTCTGAGCCATTGAATTCAACTGTACAAAGCTTCTAAAACAGTATTGTAAAATTCAAATTACTCATTGTGAATTGTAATTTTGGTAAAAACCTTGAGCAATATCAGCACTTACAGTTATCTAGTGAATACTTATATTATCTAACAACAAATAAATATATTCCCACTTTTCAATAAATAACAAAGTTCTGACTTTTCAATAGGTTTTTCTTTCTTTTATTCTAGGTACTATGATTCTTCAGATCTGAGGAGCAGCACTTTCTCTAAATGGGATGACAATTCAGATGCTTTTTGGAAGAAAGAAAATAATAGTAAAGACATTGATATATTGTTAACTTCAAAAAGCACAGGATTTTCAGACAGGTACACCAAAAACAAGCTGATTTTTGTCCAAGTTCTAATGTGATTTGAGCCCTGGTCATAGTAGTGGGATTTTCTTCAGTTTATAGAAGGAGAATTTGGCCAGAAATTCCATCAGCTGTCAGGGGATCTCCTGACTGAATTTCTTTTGTAAGCTGAATTTCTTCCTTACATTTTAAGCACTGTCTGTTGTGCTCAGAGCAGTTCAGTACAGGTACAGGAGGTAATTCCCAAGCACATTCAGCAAACGAGGAAGTAGAGAAAAGATGTGGAGGGAAACTCAAATATTTGCCCTGTTCTGAGCTCATACCTGCTTTGTTGATTGTGTGGTGAATCAAAGGAAACCTTGTTAACAAATGAATGAAAGTTTGGGGTGCTCAGTTCTGAGGATGAAGGTGGAGTTACAAACAACAGGTCTGGTTGTGGTGATAAAAATATCTTTTCTGTATGAAAACTGTGTTTTTATCTTTGTAACCAAGTAGAAAATGTACGAATGGGAAGGGGATTATGTGCTTGGTTAGTGTTTTCTGCCTCTCTTCTTTTACTGTAAATCATATTTTTTTATTTACCTGTACAATGCAGTTGGAGCATGTCAAGTGCTTCTTGTTTGGTTCCTTTCATTCTGCCACAGTGTGGGTGAGGTTTCTCTCCCTGATCCCTGTGCTTTCCCTCCAGGCCCGCGTCCCGGCGGAAGCCTGAACACGAACCTCCTGCAAACACAGATGAGGCACAGAAGAAATTTGGCAATGTCAAAGCCATTTCATCAGACATGTACTTTGGAAGGCAAGATCAGGCTGATGTAAGTAGGAAACAGTGATAAGTGTTTTCAAATGTTGAAATATTCCTTGACTATAAAAATAGCATTCTTGTGAGTAAGAGAGAAGGCAATAAATAGTTACAATTGGTAGAATTGGTGAGCTTACAGAATTATGTCCCCTTGATTATTTGTTTGATAGAAATTTACAAATTTCTGATCATTTGGAATTTAAGGAATTGCAGTTGCACATAGGACTGTACATCCATCATTCTTCTTTCCTGATAGAAGTGGCAGACTACAATTCAGCAATCCTGATTTTTGATAGAATCAAGCTTAATTTTTTTCTAAGTATCCAAACTGATGCCAACAAACGACTGCTGGAACATGTTCTTGCTGTGTATTTGTTACATGAAATGATCATTCGTGTTTTAAAGCTAACCAAGTAAATAAATTGTTGAGTGAATTGCATAAAAAACTGCATTTTCAGCCTAGAAAAAAGAGATCAGTATTGTGCTGCATTTTGGAGGTGGGATACAGATTTTTAATGAACAACTAACAGTGTCAATACTAATTAAAAATATAATTACTGTTTGCAGGAACTTGGGAAAAGTTGCCTTAAAAGTGTCCTGTGGTTGGAAGGGTCAGCAGGAAGTTAACTGCAGTGCTTTCCCCTCCATTTCACATTTTTAGTTGTTGTTTTTAATGCTTGCATGGTTTTTCAGCAGTTGTAGGGTAACTAACAGTGAGTGGGATCCTTGGGGTTGCTATGATAAATGTCACTCTTGGGTAACTCAGAAATGAGATGGTGGCAAACTCAGTGAAAACTGAAATGGGCACAGCTTTCAGTAGGGTTCACTTCAGTTCTAAATGTCTGTAGTCTCTCACATTATCTGATGTGACCTCAAAAGGTGGCAGCAAGCTGATAATATCCTCTTTATTCTTAATTTTTTTTCCAGTATGAAGCAAGGGCTCGGCTGGAAAGGCTTTCTGGAAGCACATCCATAAGTTCAGCTGACTTGTTTGAAGACCAGAGAAAACAACAAACAGGTACAGATCAAACAGAGTGGGGAATGCAGGCCCTGACTCTGCTTCTAATCACAATCATCACTGTGTTCTGCAAACAAAATGCTAATAGCTCAAACAGGCATGGCAGGTTTAAAATTCATTGTTTTAAAAATTAACCCCTTAAACTTCAAGTTCTCTATTTTTGATTCTGTAAGTTCAGCATTTTATACCAGGGGCGTGTGTTGCAAATAACAGGCTGTTTTGTAAATAACATTTATCAAAGGAAAACTGTAATATTTTCCAATGAGGTAACACCTAAATGCACTCCAAAGTAGTTTTTTTGATCAGTTGCCATAAGTAGCTCATTAGCTGTCATAGTAATACTGGATATAGGAAAAATCATTAATAAAATATTAGTGGACTTGAAGTTCCCATGTAATCTGTTGGATGGCATATCCATTCAGTGGATACCTGCTTCTACCTCTGGCCTTGCAGAATTATTAAGGAATATCTTCACTTGGATTGTCTGTTTCAAGGATTTGTTGGAACACCTCACACTGGAGAGTGTAGTTCATCAAATCAGAAAGGGAGGATGATTGGATTGGGTGAAAAGAAGCCCCTTAGGGTATTGAAAATGTCTCATGTTTCCTTTCCAACACTTCCTGGATTGTGCAATAATGTGCAATGGAAAAGGTGGCAAACACTGGAATATTCTATAGGCTTAATCAGTTGAGTTTCATTCCTTAACTCTTGAAGAAATTGAAAAAAGAAGAGTTACAGAAGAACTTGAAATCTGTGAAATCATTCAGATAGGCTGGAAAAACAAACAGTGTGCAGCATCTGATTTTACTTGGGAAAAGTAGGAGGGAAAAACCCCAAAACACGTGACTGTTTAGTTTTGATCCCCTGAAAGCAAGTTTGAGCACACTGACTAGCAGAGAAATAACGCCTGTTACCTCCTGCTTAAGTAAAATTGGGATTTAGGAATTTGAAATGTGAAAAATAATAATTAAGGAAGGAAGAAGATATCAAGCAGAAATCACAATAAGTTGCTTTAACCCTTTGAAACAGCATTTGCAACATGGTGTGATAAATTCACACTACATGAAATGTACAGAAATTTCCTTTCCTGCGTGTCTCTGCTACACCCCTCACCCCAAAAACTGAGGGGTGGCCCTTCTTGGAGAAATAATACTGCACTGGCAATTTGTCTGGTGTGGAATTAATGCCTAGTCTGTCATTAGTTCCATAACATAAGTGTAATCAGGACACTGTCACCAAAAACACCTCAGTAGTTCTGTATAAAACGTCCAGGATAAAACATCCTTTGCATTTGAGGTTGTTTTTATGAGCACTGATGAGGTGTCTGGGTAGTGTGGGGCTCCTTGCTTTTTTACAGAATGCTGTAGGGAGGTTTTTAACCGAAGAGGGGGCTGCAAGATAAAGCCTTTTTGCATTATTTCAGAGCTGATGCTTATGAAATATAAGTGGCTGACTTGGAGTTGCTGATTTGGAAGGAAACCACAAGAAAAGGAGTTGCTTTCCTGCCTTATTTACAAGAACTTCTTGAGACCAACCAAACTTAACCAGCAAATGATGAGGGAAATCTTGTGGCTGAGAAGTGGTTAGAGCTTCTCAGATTATTTATAGCTGCAGATTTTATTCCTGTGACTGATTTTAGTAGCAAAAATGCCTGAAGCATTTGATGACTGGAACAGATTGTAAGGAAGTCCAAATTACAGCTCAGAAATAGGGCTGAAGGGAATCTTGAAGTTAATTTATAAAGAGAATCTATAATATCTTACAAACCCATGCTGAGTTGAAGGATTGGAGTGGGTAGTTCTCTGAATGTGGCAAGGCATCTGTGCTGCAGACCAGTCTCTTACCTCAGGTAAAACAAATTCTCTCCAGGATTGTCTGTCTCAGCCTGCTAAGGGAGCAGGTGCCTTGAACTTCCCAGGACAGAGGAGATACAGGTTCCCTCTCTTTCTCTCTCTTTCTCCTCCACCTCTGTTCAAAGACTAAAAGGAGTCTCCATTTGGAAGATGGTCTAGTCTGGGATGTTACTCCCTGGAGCCCCATTTATTCCCCAGATCTTTGGGGTGACCTCATTGTGGCCTTGCAGTGCCTGAAGGGAGCCCACAGGAAAGATGGAGAGAGACTCTTGACAAGGGCCTGGGGTGACAGGACAAGGGGCAATGGCTTCAAAGTGACAGAGAGGAGGGTTAGATTGGATTTTAGGAAGAAATTGTTCCCTGTGAGGGTGGTGAGGCCCTGGCACAGGGTGCCCAGAGAAGCTGTGGCTGCCCCATCCCTGGCAGTGTCCAAGGCCAGGTTGGATGGAGCTTGGAACAAGCTGGGATAGTGGAAGGTGTCCCTGCCCCTGGCAGGGGGCTGGAATGAGATGATATTTGAGGTTCTTTCCAACCCAGGCCATTCTGTGATTGACTCTGTGATCACAGTGCTGTGGTTCTGGTTTACTTGGATTTGTGCCTTTGTGTCCCATATGTGATATTAAGGCATGCCAGTAGTTATTTTCACCAATGAGTGGGTGATGGTAATTGTTAGCATGTTAATACTTAGCATGCAGTTAGTTCAGAGTGCAATTAGAGTAGTTAATTACTTTTCTTTGATTTCTGTTACCTTTAGACCTGCATTTTCCATAATAATAGCAGAGCTAATTCTGTCCAAAATATAATGACTTTAGGAAGGCTGCATTGCCAGCATTGTTCTGGAGTTTTAAAACCTAACTTACATTTACTGTAATTTCTGTGGGTTTTTCCAAGCCCAGTAGTAGTAAGGCCAAATATACATGTTTATACAGCATGGAAATGCCCCCTCTGCATGCACACAAAATAGGGTTCATCACTTCAGCCACCACTGCAGTGCATTCATCTTTTAATTGCAAGGAGATAACAGCTGCTGAGGATACAAAACAACATTGTCACAGACTAGAAGTACAGAATAAGTCATCTGCTATCCAAACATGAATTGCTGAGCTGGGAATACAGAGTGTAGAGGATGACAGTCTTGGTTGGAATTATGAAAACCTGAAAACAATCCAAAGGAAGGTGTATTTGAGACATTGAGATCTCTGTCTAGTGCTCCTAATCATACACTGTACTTCAGGGAGGAAAAAAAGAAAGGTTGATTTTAATATAAAATCCTGTTTCCTCCATGTGTGTGTTCTCCTTTTAGGAAGCTACAATATTACCAATGTCTTGCCTTCAGCTCCTGATATAGCTCAGTTTAAACAAGGAGTGAAATCCGTGGCTGGAAAACTTTCTCTCCTTGCTAATGGAGTGATGACATCTATACAGGTGAGTAAAAATGTCACAATCTATTAACCATCACTTGAAGTCTTTCTATAGGGATTTAGTACCATGGATCCTGCCATGACTGAATTATCTTTAGGGAGAAAAGAATTAATTTGGTTTTGAGCTCTGTAGACCTCTCAAAGTAGATGGTAAGTCTTTATAATTTAAAAAATAAATCTCTATCTGCTAGCTCACCTTCATTAGGATATCCTTTTTCTTACAATTAAAATAAAAAATCCCATCATGAAAGTGATTTGTTGTCACTCTGTTTTTAAACTCATCACAGTTCCTAACTCAGAATGGAATAGTTTGGTTGGAAGGGATCTGCAGTGATCATCCAGACCACCTCTTGTGTTGGCTCTTTTATTGACCTTTGACCCATGTTTTTGCACAAAATAAAGCATCCTGGCTTCACTGTCCAGCATGTTTTGTGCTCCAGTCACTTGTCAATTCCTGTTTGAGGTCATTGGGAGCTCTGAGCTGTTTGAAAATCAGGCTGATTATCCTGAAATTCAGCTCTAAACTCCAGTTCTTGGGAGCTCTGGTCAATTTTCTGAAAGTCTTGAGGAATTCAGTTGCTGTTTATTGCACAAATGGAAGTAAAACAGATTTATTTCCCTGGAAAACCCACTCATCTATGGTTTGTTATTTGTTTTTACTTTTCTAGGATCGATACGGTTCCTAACTGAAGCTAAAGAAGGATTCCTCTTCAGGCACACAAGTAATCGCTGCTGATTCAAATGAAGGTTGCCTTAAGACTGATGATGTTTTTACCTGTTTCTTATTGCAGATTTCTGACTCAGCCTTTTCTTAGTGCTGTTTCATCTTAACAGAGCAGAAATCTTGCAGCAACTTGTTACATTGCATATATTTTTACTTTTTTTTCCTCCTTTCTAGTCTTCATTTCTTAAAAAGCTTTTTGTTAGATAAGCTGGGAGCTTCATTCTATTACTGGCTCTGTCTGTAAGGCAAGAAGGAGAAAGGAGGTGGTGGTGTTTAGTAGATGGTAGCAAAATATGCCTTTAAATTAAACCTCTGCTTGCCAGGAAGTAAAAGCTCTTGAAGTCATAAATTGATGTGCATTAAAATGGTGGGGAATTAGTGGTTTAAAACAGTTCCAGCTAGAAGGTTCTGTGCTTAGATGTGAAGTGTGGAGAAGTCAAATTGTGGTAATACTGAATAGTGGATGTCACCTTGTTGTGGGAACAGTCTATTTATTCCTAGTTTTGAAAGGTACAAAAAAATTGCAATATAGAATCCTTAAGTGCTTTTTAAAATTCTGTATTGTGTAAAAATTTTAAAAAAAGAACTTGAAATATACTAAGGGCCTAATAGAGTAGTTAATGAAACACTTGTTAAAATGTTTAGCACAATCTTAGATTTTTGATAAATTATCAATTATTGAATAAGGAAATAGTGGGGCTGTGTTTTAGACAGTCTAGAATTAATTGGTGATGACATCCTGCATAAAAACCATTATGACTCTAAAGAAAAAACTTTACAACCAAGAATGAATTCAAGTTAATTCTGTTCTGTAATTTTCTTAATTCAGATTTGTAAACTGCTGATATCTAATAAAAACAATTGATATAAACTCAGTTTTGAATTCCATTTCTGTGTGTGGTCATCAGTATCCAGCTTTCTAAACACTGTATTTTGTCTATACAGTGGTCTGGTAAAATGAGCCTTTAGTTTCAGGTAGTCAAACTTGCTTTCTTATTAAATTGCTGTAGTGATTTAGAAATCTAAACACTAAAGTTGGGTTAGAAAGTAAACTACTGAACTGGGATACTGTGTTAAATCAACAGAGTAGCTGTATTTGGGATTTAATTTCTACCCGCCTCGTATCTAATTCCCACTTCTAATAACCTGTTCTTGTGGCTGTTGGTTTTAGATTTATTGATTAATTTTATTAATTTAATTACTAAATTTATTAATTAAAAATTACCTTTCTTTTTTAAGAGAGTTCCAAGATGAGCATTTGTTCTGCCTGGTGATTCAGCTTTGCAATAAAAGATTTGCTTTCCTACCTCCTTTCCCACTCTCCAGAGATGATTTTGGTAACGTGACAAAAAATGTAGTGCTCAGGGCATGCTTTGGTTTTCCCTCATTACAGGCAGCAGATTTGGCTTTCCAAGCATTCTTCATTTGAGTGTACACATGAATTCATTACAAATAATCAGTGATTAACTTTTTGGAGTTGGGATACACAGCAGCATCCAAACTTGCAGAAGAGATGCTGCTCCAGTGTCTGGGCTGCATATTCAGACATCTGAGGATGGATGCTGATGCTTAAATTAGGGCCGAGGAGGGTAAGGAGGAGTAGTTCTGTTCCCACTCATGGTTCCTCATTTGTAACAATTTGTGACATCAGCTACACTGCAGTAATTGTGTCCTATGCATTGTTGCAAAGCATTCCTAGATGGAAAAATACAAATATATACATATATACACATATAAAAATGCTTTTGTGACAAGCTTCTAAGGGAGACTTGGCATTGGTCACCAGTTGTGTTTTGTTCCTTAATTCCCTCTTCCCACCATTCCATGTCATGCTTTCCCCAAAAACAGCAGCAGCAACTGTGAACCATACAAGTTAAGCTTCCCTCTTAAAATCCTGAGGGTAATTTAATGCTTTGTATTTCAGGGAGTTCAGTTTTGATGGTTAAATTGAAAGAACTAAAAAAATGTTTAAACATCAGAATGAGGACTAATTCTGTGTCCTGTACTCTCCTTCTCCAAGTAAGAGAACAGAATCTTGTGCTCTTGCTTTAATGCTGTCGCTGTGCTCTGCTCCATATCAGTTTGTCCCACTGCTGGGAGAAATAATTCCAGAGCCATTCAGGATACTTTTTACAAGGATTTTGCAGTGCAAGGATGAGCTGAGTGACTCCCCAGCACAGGAGACTGTAAGTGTTGGTGTAGTTGCTGTATTTTCACACTGCTGCTGTCCTGCTCAAGCCAGAGGAGTCCAGCTGTCCTTCTGAACCAGGGCTGAAGCTGAAGGCCACCTTGCACAGGCTGTACTTCTACAGAAGTCAGGACTTTTTGCATATCCATGCAAGTGAGACTGGATTCTCTTTATGGGTAATGGTGAAGCAGACCTGGAGGGGGTACAAAGCAGAAAATTTGAGGCCATGCTTTGTTCTGCTGCTCACAATTTCACAGACACTCAGTGGCACTGCCTTGTCTTCTGCGGGATCGGCTGCAATTTTCAGTGATCACTTTTATACTCCAGAGAAGGGAACAGAGCTGGGGAAGGGACTGGAGTGCTCAGAGGAGTGGCTGGGGGGGGGGCTCAGCCTGGAGAAAAGGAGGCTCAGGGGGGACCTTCTGGCTCTGCACAACTCCCTGACAGGAGAGGGTAGCCAGGGGAAGTCAGGCTCTGTTCCCAGGGAACAAGGGACAGGACAAGGGGAAATGGTTTCAGGCTGTGCCTGGGGAGGCTCAGGTTGAACAGCAGGAAGGAATTCTTCACAGAAAGGCTGATTGGGCATCAGGTGATGGAGTTCCCATCCCTGGAGGTGTTTAAAGAAAGGCTGGACGTGGCACTCAGTGCCTGGTTGATAAAGGGTGTTTGGTCACAGGCTGGACTCAATGATCTCAGAGGTCTTTCCAGCCTGAATGATTCTGTGGCTCTGTAATGAAAGGCTTTGTGCTCTGGCAGTCATCTGCAGCCTTTCTGGCACCTCACCCAGGCTCGTGTGCCCCCACCCCCTGGCTTTGGGAGCTCTGTCACAGCAAGAAGACAGACCATGAGTGGAAACCCCAGGCAGGGCATCAAGGTAGGGAAGGGCTGATGGCTCCCCAGCCTGGCCTGGGAAACACAGACCATGGGTTTCAAGAGCCTCTGGACTTGAACTGCCTTCTGCCAGAAGTTGGTGGAGTGGTGAGCAAGCAGAAACCTGGGAGGGGCATGGATGGGCAGGATCAAGGGGTGAGCATCAGCCTGCAGAAATGAACCCTCACCTCCAGGAGCAGAAACAGCATCATGGTGAGAAAACAGCTTCCACAAACTTGCCTGCTTGTTCTCTTCACAGGCTCTTCGCTGTTCCTAGCAGGACAGTATTAACTAAGTCCTTTCTCCCTCAGAAATCTGACTTTCTCTGTCCAGTTTGCTCACTTTGCCTTCTCCTTATTTCCTGACTGGAGTTCCCTGTGTTCATGTCTCAGCAATCCCTTTTCCCAGTTAGGGGACACTGGTTTTTGTAGCCTCTGACCTTGTGCTCTCAGCACTTGCATCACCCACCCATCTCTGCCTTTTTTCCTTCAAGTGCCATTTGCCTTGCAGTTATTTTTAGCATGATGAAGCCAACTTGGTGGGTTTTCTCCCCTTCCTTAATGACATTAATACCACTTACTAATGCCAGTTGTACTTCTGTGCTCAGTTTCTATTCTTTTTCCAGGACCTGATTGACAAATATAAGGAGTTTGGGATCAACACCTCAGGACAGTGTTTGAGGTTCCCAGTCTGCAGGCTTCAAGCAAAATGTGCTTGTTTGAAATGAGGGGTGAGGGGCCATGGAGGCAGGAGCACACACCTACAGGACTGGGGAAAATGGGGAGAGGACAGGAATGTCAAGGCATTGCTCAAGTGTGTAATTCATATGTAGCTGCATAAGTGAGTTTGAACTGGTGTTCTGATCCAATTTGGTTGAGAGAGGAGATGATGCAGCAAATCAACAGCAAGTGGCTTTTTGCCTTGTCTCAGACATGGGCCTCTCTGGCTTGTTTTCCCAAGTTTTCTAAGCATCCATGGAAATAGAGTTTAATACTTTTACCTCCCTCTTCTCTCTGTGGAAGCTGTGACACTTCAGCTTTTGCAGGGTCTGGCAGCAGGATCTGAGGAGCTCTCCTGGCCTGCAGGGGGTTCCTGCAATCTGGGAGGTGGGTGCCCAGCAGCAGCAGAGGCAGCCTTTGCCAGGCTGAGCAAACAGGCTGGGGTTTAACTCAGCCTAAGAGGTGATTTTTTCCTTCAAATCAGAAACCTTTCAGGTGAATGACACCTTACATGCACTTAAGTGAAAACTAAACAGACTGATCAAAAACACCAGGAAGAAATCCTTTCTTCTTTGATTATTTCCTTTTATTTCCCCATGTTTTTTTTATTGGCACGAGCAGACTGGAATCCACAAAATTTTTTGTTGACACCAAGCCCTCACTTCGTGTTGGAAAAAGCTTCTGGATTTGGTGGTGTTTGGGGTTTTTCTGTTGTTCTGTTTTTCCTCATTCTCTCCCTCATTGAGTGCAAAGGATGAATTACAGCCCGTTTCCCGAACTGCTTCCAGTCTTCCTCCTCGACTGGTATAGGAGAGGAGAGATGCCTTCCCTAGGGATGAAGGGAGGACCAGAGCCATAGATAAAATATGTCCAGAATGAGCTCAGAAATTCAGACTGGAGGAATACAAGGAAGCTACACCAAAGCAGCAACCAGTGAAGTATCTTTAGGGAGATTGCTGCTCACATGAGAGTAGTCATGTTATGCAAAATCCAAGTTTACACTAAGAAAGAATTTTTTTAAAAACCTCATGGTCATAATTGAGGAAGTTACTTAAAATGAATGTAACTAGGAATTACTTCTGCCTGAGCCCCTACAAAACCTGCAGCAGCAAGGTTCATGTCCTGATTCCCCATAGCCCTCCCCACTGTTCCAGTGGTGCATTGGTTCCTCCTCTGTGATGGCCACAGCCAGAGACTTGCACAGAGGGGTCCCCAGAGGAAAAGTGAGGAGAGATGTGGTGACCAACCACTCTCACAGCAAATGCCTGGTTGGATTTCCTCCCTTTTGCCCTAATTTCCCTCAGCAGGATGGCCAGATGGAGGGTAATCTACAGCTTCTTCCTCATCTCCCTGGCACAAGGCTCTCCATATAAAATGAAACAAGCTTTGGCCCTCTGGCCCCCACCACAGGAACACGGCCACTGTGGTTTGTCCTGAGAGCAGAAGGGAAAGAAGTAAAAAAGGTCCATCAGTGGCTCCTGTGTGATTTTTGGCAGGACCCACTCACCCTCTCCAGCCATGGAGTACACCATTGTCACCAGGTGGGTGACAGCAATTCCAGGCAAAAAGTGGTGGCACAGCCACAGCAGCGCAGGGGGAAGCTGTGCCCAAGCCTGGGTGCCTGCAGGGAAAATGATTCCTGAATCCAGGGGCCAGATCCCACCACAACCACAGAGACACAGCCTGGGGACCAAGGGCTGTGACTTGGGCTGCTGGGAGGGGCAGGAGGCTCCTGGGGGCCTGTCCTGCTCCGAAATCCAGTGGTCAGCCACAGGGCAGGGGCTGCTGAGGTGGGTTGTTTCAGGAATGTGCTTGGGAAGGTTTGTAGGCTTACAAGTCTGCTGAGATGAGTAAACAGCAATGGCTCACTACTTTAATTTGGGTTTGAGGTGGCTTTGCGGCTTTAAGATATTTCTGCAAAGCTTCTGTCACAGCCACAGCATTCTGCTTCCTTCCCTCAATATGCGAAGCTGCTGGGACTTTGTATAGGAAGCACATGTGACACATGGCTAAAGAGAAGAGCAAAACTCAGCAGGATTCATTTCATAAAGCAGCAGCTTCCCCCAAATCTGGCAGAAGGAAATCCCTGTCCCCTGAATGGATGGAACAGTGGAATGCCAGAATGGTTTAGATTGGAAGTGACCTTAAAAGCTCATCCTGCTCCACCCTCTGCCACGGGCAGGGACACCTTCTACTATCCCAGGTTGCTCCAAGCTCCTCCAACCTGACCTTGGACACTGCCAGGGATCCAGGGGCAGCCACAGCTTCTCTGGGCAACCTGTGCCAGGGCCTCAGCACCCTCACAGGGAAGTATTCCTTCCTAATATCCAACCTTAATTTTCTCCTTCAAAACAAGGTGAATCTGAAAATTTTGCTAAATTCTTACTTGTGTTCTGGCAAAAAAAAAAAAAAAAACCCACCCCAAAACAATCTAAAAATATTAACAGGTGTCCTTTTCCCCCTCTCCCTCCCTGCAATGTGGCACAAATGCCAATGATGGGAAGAAGCTGGAAGAAGCTGGATTTCACGCAGTGGAGGCTGTGGCTCATGCACCAGAGAAGGAGCTGCTGAACATTAAAGGCATCACTGAAACCAAAGCTGACAAAATCCCAGTAAGGATGTTCTGGAACTTTAACCCATCCTGACCTTTTTCCTTCCCTCTCCCTGTCAGGCTGTACCTGCAGCAAGGCCAAGGTGAGACCAGGATCTGTAAAACCTTTGACCCTCCGTGTCTTGCTGAGGCTGAAGCCGTGTTTGCTGTCAGTGCCAACANGATCAAAAACACCAGGAAGAAATCCTTTCTTCTTTGATTATTTCCTTTTATTTCCCCATGTTTTTTTTATTGGCACGAGCAGACTGGAATCCACAAAATTTTTTGTTGACACCAAGCCCTCACTTCGTGTTGGAAAAAGCTTCTGGATTTGGTGGTGTTTGGGGTTTTTCTGTTGTTCTGTTTTTCCTCATTCTCTCCCTCATTGAGTGCAAAGGATGAATTACAGCCCGTTTCCCGAACTGCTTCCAGTCTTCCTCCTCGACTGGTATAGGAGAGGAGAGATGCCTTCCCTAGGGATGAAGGGAGGACCAGAGCCATAGATAAAATATGTCCAGAATGAGCTCAGAAATTCAGACTGGAGGAATACAAGGAAGCTACACCAAAGCAGCAACCAGTGAAGTATCTTTAGGGAGATTGCTGCTCACATGAGAGTAGTCATGTTATGCAAAATCCAAGTTTACACTAAGAAAGAATTTTTTTAAAAACCTCATGGTCATAATTGAGGAAGTTACTTAAAATGAATGTAACTAGGAATTACTTCTGCCTGAGCCCCTACAAAACCTGCAGCAGCAAGGTTCATGTCCTGATTCCCCATAGCCCTCCCCACTGTTCCAGTGGTGCATTGGTTCCTCCTCTGTGATGGCCACAGCCAGAGACTTGCACAGAGGGGTCCCCAGAGGAAAAGTGAGGAGAGATGTGGTGACCAACCACTCTCACAGCAAATGACTGGTTGGATTTCCTCCCTTTTGCCCTAATTTCCCTCAGCAGGATGGCCAGATGGAGGGTAATCTACAGCTTCTTCCTCATCTCCCTGGCACAAGGCTCTCCATATAAAATGAAACAAGCTTTGGCCCTCTGGCCCCCACCACAGGAACACGGCCACTGTGGTTTGTCCTGAGAGCAGAAGGGAAAGAAGTAAAAAAGGTCCATCAGTGGCTCCTGTGTGATTTTTGGCAGGACCCACTCACCCTCTCCAGCCATGGAGTACACCATTGTCACCAGGTGGGTGACAGCAATTCCAGGCAAAAAGTGGTGGCACAGCCACAGCAGCGCAGGGGGAAGCTGTGCCCAAGCCTGGGTGCCTGCAGGGAAAATGATTCCTGAATCCAGGGGCCAGATCCCACCACAACCACAGAGACACAGCCTGGGGACCAAGGGCTGTGACTTGGGCTGCTGGGAGGGGCAGGAGGCTCCTGGGGGCCTGTCCTGCTCCGAAATCCAGTGGTCAGCCACAGGGCAGGGGCTGCTGAGGTGGGTTGTTTCAGGAATGTGCTTGGGAAGGTTTGTAGGCTTACAAGTCTGCTGAGATGAGTAAACAGCAATGGCTCACTACTTTAATTTGGGTTTGAGGTGGCTTTGCGGCTTTAAGATATTTCTGCAAAGCTTCTGTCACAGCCACAGCATTCTGCTTCCTTCCCTCAATATGCGAAGCTGCTGGGACTTTGTATAGGAAGCACATGTGACACATGGCTAAAGAGAAGAGCAAAACTCAGCAGGATTCATTTCATAAAGCAGCAGCTTCCCCCAAATCTGGCAGAAGGAAATCCCTGTCCCCTGAATGGATGGAACAGTGGAATGCCAGAATGGTTTAGATTGGAAGTGACCTTAAAAGCTCATCCTGCTCCACCCCCTGCCACGGGCAGGGACACCTTCTACTATCCCAGGTTGCTCCAAGCTCCTCCAACCTGACCTTGGACACTGCCAGGGATCCAGGGGCAGCCACAGCTTCTCTGGGCAACCTGTGCCAGGGCCTCAGCACCCTCACAGGGAAGTATTCCTTCCTAATATCCAACCTTAATTTTCTCCTTAAAAACAAGGTGAATATGAAAATTTTGCTAAATTCTTACTTGTGTTCTGGCAAAAAAAAAAAAAAAAACCCACCCCAAAACAATCTAAAAATATTAACAGGTGTCCTTTTCCCCCTCTCCCTCCCTGCAATGTGGCACAAATGCCAATGATGGGAAGAAGCTGGAAGAAGCTGGATTTCACGCAGTGGAGGCTGTGGCTCATGCACCAGAGAAGGAGCTGCTGAACATTAAAGGCATCAGTGAAACCAAAGCTGACAAAATCCCAGTAAGGATGTTCTGGAACTTTAACCCATCCTGACCTTTTTCCTTCCCTCTCCCTGTCAGGCTGTACCTGCAGCAAGGCCAAGGTGAGACCAGGATCTGTAAAACCTTTGACCCTCCGTGTCTTGCTGAGGCTGAAGCCGTGTTTGCTGTCAGTGCCAACAGAGTGGGAGATGCTAAAGACTGAAAACTCCTTCCCCAGGAGCCCCAGGCTCTGTGGCCCCAAGAGGCTCCTTCCTGGTGGCACCTCAGGGACACTACCCAAGGCAGCAGGCGGGGGAAGCTGAGGCTGTCAGCCTGGGATCATCGGGACACAGGAGCAGGGCTGGAGCTGTTGGGAAGGGATCTCCCTCTGGGACACAGATCAGTCCCTGTGCTCCCTGGGCAGGTTCCCATGGCACCACTCCCTGCCTGTGCTCCTGGATCCCACCTGGGCACGGGGCAGCAGAACCTCGGTGGCCACAGCTGGGAACTCAGTGACTTGGAAGCAAAGCTTTGTCCACTGAGAGCAGTTGTGATTTATAAACCAAAGCAGGGGTGTTCCAGACCAGGGATTTGGGATTGGTGATGGTCCCAATCCATAATCTTTCTGTTCCTTTCCCTTTGGATGCTGCAGCCTGATGGGCTGGGGGAGCTGCTCCTTTCCATTTCCATTTAATTTTCTGCATTTCATTAATTCTCTGTGGAAATCTGTTTTTAATAAAAGGCCCAGGAGGATACTGATGATGTCCCAGGTTCCTGGGATTCACAGGTGTGTGCTCACCCCAAGGATTGTTCTGGTTGGCAGAAACTGCACCAATCTCCCAGGAATCTCAGTCTGGATTTGTCTTTTCTCCCAGTTCTCAGTTTGGGGGTGCAGTGCACTCCTAGAAGAGTTTTAGGGTTAAAAAAGTTCTTTTATAATCTGTAATATTTCTCTAGAACTCGATTAAAAAGAATAAAACTGTATAAAATTTTTAAAATGTTGTTAATTAAAGCAAATTGAGAAGGGGTTTGAGCAGCCCTTGGTTGGAACTGTTAGCTCTTCCTTATCGTCTCTTCATTCTCTGGATTTCTTTGAATTATTTCTTAAGCAGTTACTGCAATCAAGATACTCGATGAGGAGAACAGCGTTGCTGCCCTGCTGGATTGGGAAATCCAAGGGCAGTGCCTTGGAGAGATTGAGGGGATGGGGAGCTGAGCCTCAGGCTGGGTTTTGGCAGCAGGAATTCAGTGAGGAGGCGAGATCCCCCAAAACTGGTTAAAGCCAATTCTGCTGGGTTTGGGTGCCCCTGCCCCCAAAAGTGATCCTGGTTAAAGGGGATTTGAGGAAGCAGCAGGATGTGTTGGGGGGGCTGTGCTGGAACCCCCAAACCCTGGGCAGGGATGCTGGGCAGTGCCAGAGACACAGGAACACTATGGAAGGGCTGTGCTGGGATCCCCAAATTCCAGCCAGGAATGCTGGGCACTGCCAGCTCTTCGGGACACTGCCTGATCCAGAGAGTTTTCCCATTATTTTCTGTCGTGCTCAGCACCTGGCATTTCATTGCAGTCCCACAGGCTGAAAATCCCATGGGAGCAGCTGGAATCACAGCCGATCACACAGAAGCTGGTGCAGGATTGGAAATCAGCTGTTCCACAGAAATATTTTTCCCAGTGGGTTTTTAATTTAAAGCAGAACACTGTCCGTCCCCCGGCGCCATATCCTTTATTTTTGGGGTTTCTCCATGACAATTACCTGCCTATGCTGGATAAAAATTCAAAACAAATTCCCCGGCGCTGCCGGGACGGGCGGGGTCTGGGGGGTCCCGGAGCCGCGGCGGGGCCGCAGCCGGAGCAGGAGCGGCAGCGCCGGGCTCGGCCCCAGCGCCCGTCCCGGAGCGGCTCCTCCCCCCCGCGGCGAGCCCGGTCCCCATCCCAGCGCCAATCCCGCCCCGGTCCTCCGGCCCCGGGGCCCCAGCGGACACGGGCAAGACCCGGACCCCAAGCCCCGGTCCCGGTCCCAGCCCCGGTTCGGCCCAGGTGTGAGGGGCGGGGCTGCGAGCGATGGTCCCGGGCCCAGCCCGGGCAGGCGCGGCTCGGGGGAAGCCCAGGGCGGGGCCGGAGCTCCGTGAGGCGGTACCGAGGTGGAGCCGGAGCTCCGTGAGGCAGACCTCGGGGTGGAGCCGGGGCGGGGCCGGGCAGTACCGGAGTGGAGCCCGGGCCAGGCGGGGCCGCGGCTTCAGGGGCGGGGCCCGGGCCCGGCTCAGGTGCGCGGGGCCCCAGAGCGGCTGCGCGGGGCGGGGCCGAGGGCATTTAATGCCCGGAAATCGCCTCCACCGCCATTTGCTCACTCCGAGCACGGTGCTGGTGGGCCCCGTGTGTGGGCTCTGCAGGCTGGGCGCAGGGCTTCGCCCTCCCCTCCTGTCCCCGTTTCTACCCCTCCTTTCTCCCCGTATTCTCCTTCTTTATCCCCCTTTCCCTCCCTTCCCTCCCTTCCCTCTCGCCCCGAAACCCTTCCCTCCTCCGNCTTCTATTCCTCTCTCCCCCCTCCTCTGTCCACCCTCCTTCTTTCCCCACCTGGCCTTTCCCTTCCCCTCCCTACCCCACCTCACTCCCATCTCTCCTCTCTCCCGATCCTCCCCTCTCCTCCTTTCCCCGCAGCCGCGGGGCTCGGGGAGCCGCAGAATAAAGCCCAGAGGGCCGGAGCCGGCGCCCCCCGCCCTCGCTGGAGTCCCCACACGGGGCTGGCCCCGCTCGGGGGTCCGCAGTGCTGTTCACACACACCGCCGGCACTCCGGCCTCCCACACATCACACCGGGGGTGGTCGGGGCTGGGGGTCAGGGAGGGCCCCCTGGGGGGAGGGGGGACTTCTCCCCCCTCTGGTCCCCGCCCCCTCCTCCGGACGGGGTCAGCCCCAGCCCCCTCCCGGGGACCCCCTCCTCCGGACCGGGGGATACCTCTCCCGGGAACCCAGTGTGAGGTACAGGGAGCAT